>PYFS01003188.1:0-111463 GCA_003671545.1 Ophiognomonia clavigignenti-juglandacearum | reverse complement strand
TTTTTGCACTATAGTATTTATTATAGTTTATATATATATATGATTATGTAATCATGATGATTACGTAATCGTGCATTCTCATGATATGCACCTATACCTAAGAAGAAAATCTAATTAATATAAAACCAATATATCGAAAAGATTGCGGTAAAGTTTAGTTAAACGGAAGGGCGTATACCAAGCCTTCTTTTCCTAAATATTTCTTTTGAGAAATATAATGGGCAAACAAATAAAAGAGAAATCAAGGCTTATCAGAAGCGTATAGGATCAATATTATATATAGCGATTATAATGCAACCCGATATATCCAAAGCAGCTTGTTGTTTCTCTCGTTTCCTTACTAATCCCTCGGAATACCATACTAAGCTAGCTAACCAATGCATCCGGTACCTTTATCATATACATCACTTGGCGATTCAGTACGACGGCAACAATCACGATATTGTAATCGCTAGTGACGCCTCCTTCGTAGATAATAAGGAATCGCAACGATCCTCCCAAGGCTATATTGTGATGATCGGGGGTGGGCTAGTTCTTTAAAAAGCTACCCTCTAGTCTACGGTCATAACCTCTATAATAAAAGCGGAGATCCTAAGCCTTGAACAAACAATTAAGAAAGCATACCCATTATAACGCATTTTCGAAGATATAAGCTATAGCTTAGGGAAGCCTTTCTATGTATATTATGATAACGCTTAAATTATACGCTTGGTTATTAATAGCGGTTTAAGAATCGCAACTAAGCTATAGCACGTTAATATATAGAATATATAGCTTAAGCAGAAATATAACAAAGGCGTATTTACGCTAGATTACTTAGCTACGGATTAAATGCCAGCTGACGGTTTTACAAAAACCCTATTAAAGCCCTATTTCGAAAGATTCCTTAACTATTTAGGTCTAGTGGATATATCAAAACCTATATAGAGAATGGAGGCGAAAGAAATTATCGACGAATAAGCGTAAACATTACAATAGATAAGATTAACGTCGGGCAAATAGACGAGCCGGCTGAAAGCGCAAAAACGGAAGCTTTTTAATAGCCAGATTCACGTTATAGGCCCTACTTTGGTATGGCTAGCCTCGAATTGACCAATAAGAGAAGCCATATTGTTTTGGTATGAAATCCATTCTGATATTGCCAATTCGGCCGATATCACTCGCTAACTAAAAATCAACGTAATCGTATAACCAAAACCGCTAAATCAAATTCCGAATATAAAAGCATTATACCAAATCTTAGCACCCTCCTCCTCTTCTTTTACGAACAGGTTAAAGCGGCGCAAGCCCTTAACGGAAGAAATCTTAACCGAGATTATATTGGCAGGCGTATTTAATTAGAAGCTTAATAAAACTACCAAGCTACGGGACTAGTTGTAAGGCTTTAATTTAAGAGCTATATCCTTAAAGGTATCTTAATACTATATCTAATAGCGGGTAAAGACCGTATTGACGATGTCGAAGGCCTATATAAGTTAAGAAGAAGTATATGCAAGAGCAAATAGATATTTACGGGAAAGGTGATACGAATATAGCTAAGCTTCGTACGAGCGCAAACGGGATCGAGATTATCTTTACGGCCGGCGTAAAATAGGCTTATAAAGACGTTGCGCTCCTTATTAGTTAGCTTAGATAAGGAAGCGTTGAAAACGGCGTTATAGGCGACTCCTTAAAGGGAAAAGAAACTACTTAGAGCGGAGGTCCATAAGCGGACCGGAGCATAGATAGCCACGATAATAGGTATTTTGAGGTTGTTATTGGTGAAGGTTATTGTTATTATTGATAAAGGGCTTGACGAAAGCAAGCTTTAGGGGAGAAGTAGATATTATTGATGAAAAGGGAAGAAAAGAGAGGCTAAGGAAATTGGAAACGAAGCGACCTTTATAGATTGCTAAATAATAATAAATCCAGCCGGCAAAGACCCCTGACCTCCTTTACGTATAATCATAACGTATATAAAGGAACCTAAATAACAATAAGAAATTGTAAATTAGCAAAAATAGATAAGAAATAAGCCGAAAACGGCATTACGTAGAGGGCCCATTTAGTTTTTATTTGTTAGGGTGTATAGGCTGATCAGAAGAAGGAGTTAGAAGGGCTGAATCACTCCCTGAATCACAGTTTCGCAGTCAGGAGTTGATGGCAGCGAGGGTTACGATGACCTTTGTTTAGCAGTCACTTTAACTAGGGGGTGTGTTGCAACCCAGGGGTGTAATCAGCCTTCCGGTCCCACAGCGGAATTAGGTGACAGCCCGGAACGGTTATTTATAGTTGTCCGATCAGATCTACGGAACTACGGTTTTATATAGGGATCGTGATTAGACATTACTTGGGCGTGTAAATAGCTTGGGATGGCCAAACGCCAGTAGGGTACGATTTCTTCTGTAATCCAATCCGAAATACCGCTATGCAACATCCGCACCATCATGCATGCAATACTGTACCCCGTACGGATACAATGCCTGGATACCGCAGCCGATGCCCAACGCCGTCTTTGGGTCGCCATAAAGCAGTGGTCCATGCCCAAGCTGCCCAACCCAACCCGCACACCAAGTACCCAAGAACTCCCCTCCGCAGTCTCAAGATCTCAGCAGCACGTCTCGGTTTGCTACGGCGCGGGTCGGCTCGTCATCACGAAAAGCAACTCTGGAAGGGCGAAGCAGCCTTGGACACTCCCAGACTCCTTGTTGTACCTAAGTATGTAGCAGGATTTGCATCGTTCGATCGCTTCGGCTCGTCCCGACGACGGGCTTGACTAGATGCCACCTTTGGATAGGGACGCCTGCAAACGCAGACGGTACTCCTTCTTTCCTCGTCTAATCTTCATCTCGCTTCATCCATTACACAATGCCCAATCTGCACCTACGTCGTGGCGGCTCTGGCCTCTTCTGCCCTCTTCGCAAGCCACAACATGCGCCTCTTTCCCAGCTCCTTGTTCTGTTCATCAGCCTTTCTCATGCCTGCTCCATCCGTCCCCTCCAGCATAATATAAACCTGAATTTTTCGCCCAGAATACACCCGCGCCTTTTGCCAGTACGCCAGTGCTTCCTGGTGCGATATGCCCAGCTCCGCCGATTTGCTCGCAATCCTCTCGCAGACCATGGACGCTAGCTTGTACCTGTTAAGTCTCAGTCAGTGATTATCCGGTGTGGACGAGGAAGGGGACTCGGGAAAACAGGAGCGGGTCATGGGATTTGACGAACGCGTGTGCCAGTGCTTGTGATCGCACATCCCACGACGGATGCGTCAGCAAGTCGATAAGTTCCTCCGCCATAGCCAGCCCCTCGAACGCGCTCCGGGCGTCCACCACCGTGCTCTCCCACATGACCGCAGTGTGAGCCACAGCGTTATTCGACGGATCGACACCCAGCCAGTGCTGCGTGGCGTGATACAGATTCCACGCCCTATACTGCAACGCGCCCACGGTGGCACTGGTACACAGCTTGCACACACACTGGGCGATCCCATACGCGCCCAGCTTCAGCTTCCGGCTGGCGGGCGGCTGGAACGTCTGGTCCTGGTACGCCATCAAGATCTGCTCGCCGCAGCGGATGTCGCTGATGGTGTTGAGCGTAAGCGCCATGAAGGGCTTGGGCGAGTGCAGCGCGTGCTCGACCGGACCCTTGACGAAGGCGCCAATCTTGACCCACGAGCGCGAGACGTTGGGTATGCATGAGTGGTTGACGCGGCTGGCGATGCGGAACACGCCATAGTCGGCGTCGCTCCCCTCGTCGAGTTCAAAGTGATTTGCTAGCCAGATGGCGTACAGCTTGGCGTAGCGGACGGCAAGGCGGCCCAGTGACAGCGCTTGATACTCGTTGGCTGTGATTCCGTGGAGTGGGATATCGGGCCCAGGATAGCCGCAGTGACCATCGCCCCAGAGTCTGCACATGGTGTCAAAGTCGGTGGCTGCCATGTAGCGTCCCATGAGAATGTAGTGGAAGGTGTCCAATGTCTCCTGCCTCGTCGCCAAGACTTGGTCGTAGCACATCGTTTCCATTTCCGTCATTACCTCATGACCGACGCCTAAGTTAATGACCCTTCGGCAAAAGAAGTCGACGTCGGTGTCGTATCTTGGATCTTGACTGAAGCTGTGCTGGACGTACCAGGGACCATTCACGGCGATTCGCCACCTGCCATTCTGATTCAGTCGAGGCAGGGCGTTGCCATTGGTGGGCATTGTCCAAAGGGGAGGCTCGATGACAATGCGTGTGCCTTGCGGGATGTCTTCTTTGGCAAACACTCCGGTGCCCATGGTCTCCGTATGGCGGTACTCAAGCATGCGGTCCACTGGAGGCAAGACTGCAAGGAAATGATTTTGTCAGTTCTTGCCTCCGACAGTCCATTATGTTCGTCTGGGAGAGATGGCACTTACCAAAGGGACCCTGGGGAGCCGGCCGTTTGCCCAGAATGGAGCCAGGGCGGTATCCGGAAACACACATAGCTGTTTGGTTGATGCTTGGCGGATTCCCTGACGCACTGGAGGAGCTTCCAGTTGCAGCCGCCTGGTTCGAATGGACTGAACTGGAAGCCATGTTTGTGACGCTGATGGGGAAGATTGATAGTGGCTGAAAATGGCCGAACAGGAAGATGACGGGGAGTGGTGTTGGGCACGCCGATGCTGTCGTGTGGTGGTGGTTGCCGGGTTCAAGCTTTTTGGTGTAGACGCGGCGCGTTGCTGCAGTGGACGAACGGCCGTTTTCGAATACAAGCGAAAATGTTAGTAGCTCTGGATTCCTGGCTAGGCATTGAAGCAAAACTCGTTGAAGCGAAACTTACAAAGTAATGTTGGCAGGAGTGAAGTCGCACACTTGGTGAAGACCGTGGTCCATACCTAGGTGGTGTAAATATCAGCAGGGCCCATCCCACCAAAAAATAAAGATACTGCTCTGCCCAACCATGGATATAGGTAGGCACAAATATGACACTATGCTCTTTCATACACTCCTACTTTTCAATCATCTGCTCTAAGCTTCACACGTTATCTATTTGGAGCAAGATATCTTTCCCAGGCGTACCTGCGCAAGCACCTTGGATACAATAGTAATTGCGGTAGTTAATATGCCCTTTGGCCCAACGCTTATTACACATTCTAATCGCATCTCACTTTGGAACCATTTCGAATTATGTGTTAGTATTTTTGGTATCTGAGGACATGTTCGAGAATCGACCAGTAATAGTAGAACAAAAGAATCATTGCGGTTCTACTCTACAAATTATATATCTATAACGCTTAAAATATTCAAATCTAGATCATCAACATTAAATATATTATAGTCCATCCCTCTGTATAACACAATTTGCATATTTGTTTTCTTTTGCTTTCTATTAACTATTTAAGCAAATAGACTGGGCTAACCGGGCGGTGTTTTATCTCGGAAACCAGATAGCCTTCTTATTGAAATTGAAATAACCAAAAAGGAGATTTAGCATTGAACTGCAGACTTTTCTCGATTGCTGCTACAACCTGCTATTGTTACTACTATGAGCCCGAGTATTGAAAAGACAGGCGTGGCTAGGGCGGGTGCTGATTGTAGGTGGAGCTATATAACTTGGATTGGGCAGCAGGGCAGATCAATGTGTGGGAGTGCAGCATGCAGTACAGTACATGGGCTAGTGGGTTGGGTTCTAAATTGGGTTGCTTGGCCAGCTAGATCATAGGATACCTAAGTAGAGAAGAATTATCATTGTACACAATTTGTATATATGCACTGAACTCATTAGCTTTCTATACACAGCAGCAGTGACTACCTAGGTAAGCACTACCTATATATCTAAGCTGGCAGGGAACTGAAGACAATCTATCATGTACACAGTAGGCAGGTACGAGAGTGGAATGGATGGGGCGAGATAGCGAAGCATCGTTGCGACCATAGCAAAAACAAGGCAAACAAAACTGCCCGTGACCTTGGCCAAGACCACAGGACTTCAGTGTTCCTCGCTCAACCACCTGGACTCGGTCCCCAATCTCTCTGTGTTATCTAGATAGGTCGCCTTGTCTACTTCAGATAGTCTTTGCATGACAACACAGCAGCACAGCATACCGTGATAAATAAGCCTCCTTCTACCTCACATAATACAACCTTGCAACAGGCGTCACGTATCATATTCATCCCGTCGACTCGTCACCAGCGACTCCCGCCAACTTCAAGGACGGACGGGTAAGATTGAGGCCATTTACGCCCACGACAAACGGTCCCCAATATTATTACACTGCCTACTTTTGTAAGTACTGTGTACCTACTTAGACAATCCCAAATTCCAGTGTCCGTGCTATTGTCAAATTGGTTTCAAACGGCGCGGCAGACAGAACCTTTTCTCATCTCCCGCTCACTGACAGCCCGCGTCCAATCGCAAAAATCTTGGAAGACGGCCGACGTCATTGGCCAGGCGGGAGTTGGCGATCAGACCTTCATTTAGCCCACAGCAGCCCAGCAGCCCAGGTGGTCCCCCGTTCCCCGTACCTAATCAATCAATCAATTTATACTCAGCACATTGCACGGCACGGCACGGCGCTGCGCTGCGCTGCACTCCAGTGTAATAACCTTGGAATCCACCAGCCTCTATCCGTACCTGCACAGTACTCCGTACGGCCAGGAAGTACCTACCTACTGTACTGGTAGTAGGGCAGACAACCTTGGGTAGCTTCCGTTTTGCCTTTTTGGGAACAATTTCCCCTCAACCTTGGAACCCGTGGACGCTCAACACCCCCCCCCCCCCCCGGCGCCGCCTGAACGCTCGACCCCTTCTACGCTTTACGGAGCATACCTAGTCTCTTCCAACGGCCAAAACACGCCTTCCATTTTCTCAGCCGCCCCCGACCGTTGCATAGCGTTGCGTTGCGTTCTTTCCATCTGGGCACCCAGTATTGGCTTGGACTGTACCGAGTACTTGTGCATAGTACTGGATGGTATCATGGATGGGTCCAGCCAGCACAATACTAATTCGTCTTCGCGCCGCCGCTTGACAAAGAAGCCTCCCAGCTCGCACCAGCACCAGCACCAGCACCAGCACCAGCGCAGCTCCAGCAGTGTCGATACAGCAGCAATACACAGCAAACGCAGCTCCACGAGTCTCACCCGGGCGCCAAGTGCTCCACACGCAAGATCACCCACTAAACCCACCTCGATCACATCCAACAACGCGTCCCTCAACGACTACTCCTCTACTCCTCCTCCTCCGCAACCACACCAGCAGCACCATCTGCCCACTTCTCAATTCCAATTCCAATCCCATTCCCATTCCCATTCCCATTCTCAGTCCCACCCACGCTCGCTAAATCCATCGCCCACGATTCTCCCTGGAGCCGACTTCTACTCTTCTTCTACACGTCCCTCGTTTTCCTCGCGCCCGAGCTCCTCCAGCAGGGACCCTGCTTCCCGGTCCCGGGACCAACATCCTGTCTCCGATCCCCACTACAACAACAACAACATCAACAATAATAATACTACCACCGCTCTCCGCGCTCTCAACTCCCAAGCCTCGGAAGATTTCATCGGCGCTCCCTTCGACGGCTCCGCCATCCTCAATCGCATCGAGGCAACAAAGTCGCCTGCTGCCTCCCCGCAAAGCCCTTCCGTCTCGCGAGCCGCCTTTGCCTCCCCTGACCCCCGCTCTGGTGGCCAACTTGGTCTCTCGGCTGCTGCAGCTGCTGACACCATGGCCGCCTCCGAGAAGTCCCAGGGCTCAAAGCCGGGCGACAACGCGAAGCGCTTCTCCGACGAGACAAAAGAACCAAAGATGGCCTCGGTACTGAGGAAGAAGTCGGGCTTCTCTGGCTTCATGACCAGTCTGGTCGGCTCTCCCAAGAAGCCCACCATCTCCGCCCCTGAGAACCCTGTGCATGTCACCCATGTTGGCTATGATAGTTCCACTGGCCAATTCACCGTGAGTCGACACGAGCGCTGCCCGGCCCATCACCCATCTCTCCTCTTGTTTACTTGTCCCTCCTGACCGGCCGAAAAGAAACGACCGCTTTTTGCTAACCTTTATCCGCGTCTACCAGGGACTTCCCAAAGAATGGCAACGTCTCATCAACGAGAGCGGCATCCCCGAGAAGGACAGGCAGGCAAACCCCCAGATGCTCGTCGACGTGCTTACCTTCTACAAAGAGACGACGGAAAGGCCTCACGAGGACCAGAACCTGGAGAAATTCCATGATGCTCGGGCAACCGAACCTCGCCATGGGTCTGCCCCTGGCTCGGCCACGCTGCCGTCGCCAGGACAGTTTCCATCAAGTTATACGGGTATGTCACCAATGATCAGCCCGCCTGCAAGCCCGCGGTTTCCTCAAAATCTTGAAGGCAGTTTCGAAAACCCCCGGCAACCCCCTCCGGTCCCAAGGGGTATTGGCTCCAAGGACCTGATGCCCAGCCGGCCCGCGCCCAAACCTCCCGTCAGCATGTCGAACCGATCCAATCCTCAGCAATCGCCCTACCCGACCAAAGATTCCGGCATCGGTATGCCCGCCCCCGGCGACGAAGGCCCTTATGTCCCTCCCAAGGACCCGCCCACCATGCTGCCCGAAGAGCACCGCACCAGATCCAGATCCAACTCCCGAGCCAACATTAACGGCAACGCCTCCTACACACCCACGCCCGTCCAGACATCACCGGCAGCTTACCAGCAGCAGTTGATGCAACAACAGCAGGAGCAGGCCATGGCACAAGCCCAAACGGCCATGACTGGTGGACAAATGAGCCGTGCTCCTAGCAAGAAGCAACCTCAGCAGCCCACACCACCGCAGTCGCAACAGCAGTTTGCCCAACGGCCCGATCAGAACGCTGCTGCTCAACGACCGACGCAGCCTCAACCGCAGCCTGGTGCCGCGCCAGGTCCAAGGCGCCGGAACCCACAACAACGACAGAGTAGCAGCATCGACGTGGTCGCCTCTCTAAAGCGCATCTGCTCGGAAGGCGACCCACGCGATATATACCGAGGTTTCTCAAAGATCGGCCAGGGTGCGTCTGGTGGTGTGTATACGGGACATGAACGGGGCAGCAATCGACTTGTCGCTATCAAGCAGATGAATTTGGAACAGCAACCAAAGAAAGATCTGATCATCAACGAGATCTTGGTCATGAAAGAAAGTTCACACCCGAATATTGTGAATTTCATCGACAGCTACTTGTGTGGCGGGGAGCTGTGGGTGGTCATGGAGTACATGGAAGGAGGCAGCTTGACGGACGTTGTGACCTTCAACATCATGACCGAAGGCCAGATTGCCTCTGTCTGCAGGGAAACGCTAATGGGGCTCCAACACCTGCATTCCAAAGGCGTCATTCATCGGGACATCAAGTCAGACAATATCCTGCTTTCCATGGAGGGAAACATCAAGCTGAGTAGGTCGTTCCTCCTTCGTCTTTGCTGGTCACGGTCCGAACTAACCTTATGGGTGCAAACAGCCGACTTCGGTTTCTGCGCTACCATCAACGAGGCTCACAACAAACGAACCACCATGGTGGGAACACCATACTGGATGGCGCCAGAAGTTGTTACCAGGAAGGAGTACGGGAGAAAAGTGGATATTTGGTCCCTCGGAATCATGGCCATAGAAATGATCGAAGGAGAGCCGCCATACCTGACCGAATCTCCTTTACGTGCGCTGTGGCTGATCGCTACCAACGGGACTCCCACCATCAAGGACGAGAGCCTTCTCACGGCAGTCTTCCGTGACTTCCTGTACTTCGCCCTCAAAGTGGACCCGGAAAAGCGAGCAAGCGCCCACGATCTGCTCAGAGTAAGTGATTGTGGAACGGCTATGTGCCCAAAAACCTCTGCTAACAGATTACAGCATGACTTTATGAAGCAGTGCGTTGACCTAGCGCAGTTGTCGCCATTGGTGCGCGCAGCACGCGAGGCTAGAGCCCAGGAAAAGGCACGCAAGGGTGGCCAATGAATCAACACCACACTCGAGATGGGAATTCTTTTCTCCTAGGAGTCACCAGCCACTCACTGTATACGTGAGGCACGCATGTTGCTTGCCTTTTCTAAGGCCCTCTGATTGCTTCCACCTACACATAAAAGCATCACCAAAAGTTTGAGACTGTCCGGCGTCCACTTGATCACTGCATAGTACGGCTGCAGAGAATAGATCTCGACCTGCTTCCTTGTTCATAAGCGACGCGAGGCCACGGCAAGCCGGCCCTGGTGGCGAATTTGTGTATCCATCCGCTTCTATGCAGCGATGTATGCGCGGGATGGGAAAGATCGGATCCTGTTGATTGCGACAATTGAGAGGAAGCCGAGATGTCGTGCTCCGTCCCTCTTCGCCTCGCTGTACGTCCAACCGCGAGGGCAGGCATACTTGCTCTTGTGGTATCTATTTTCTTTGGGAGATCTGGTCCCCGAGCGGCAGGTCGGGGTCATGACACTTTTAAGAGATGACTTGATGGATGATGACTATACTGTTTATGTTCTCGCCATGTTTCCTGGTGGACCGGGGAAATGTGAAGCTGGCGATGTGTGTCGAGTACGAGAGTTTGGAACGCTTTCATCGTCTGGGACCAGATCTTCTCATTATTTGCATTGGGTGGCTGTGTACGAACAGTGTGCTCCATTCTCTCGGGGCTGTGGGCTTTAGACCGCATGACAAGCGGAAGTGGACCTCGAACGCCAGGTCTCATACGAACGACCTGGTGCTTTTTGCAGGCAGGCAGAGTCTTGAGGCAGATCTGTCTGGTCAGGTAGAGGACTTGTATTCACAGGGTTTACAGGCGTGCATCTCCATTCAATGAAGGGAAGGAAACAGTCTTGTCAAGAGAATGGGTCACTTTGGCAGGCCGTGCCTCACTCGTGCACTAGACTTGCTTGCTTGCTCGCTGGGTGCGCGGGGTACAACGGGGTACACGCGGTAAACTGATCGACGCACTGTATAACATCACTGGTGGTGGAAATTCGAACTGCTCTTGTGCGACAACATATCAAAATCACCCACTAGCACGCCCAAGGATGACATATAGAGCACCACCTGGAATTCGGTGGCCGCCGGCTGCTAGCCGTCGGCACTTGGCTTCTAGCGAGCAGCGGATCGTAAGCAGTGATGGAGTTTTCGATCCGTGCGAGAGCCAAAAGGTTGGTTGTATGTGAGGATCTGCCAGAGACAAGATCGAATAGTCAGCCGTGGTCTGGGTTCGTGGCGACTGCTATAAACCAAAGCCAGGGAGTACTTTCTCAGTAGCCAGGGGTTCGAGCTCCTGGAAAGTGCTTCGAGACGGACGCATTGGATAGACCGGACCAAATGAGAGTATCGTTAGTTTCGAGGACCATGAGCAAATCTGGCATACCGCGCAGATAAGCGAAGGACATGGGCCTTGCACGATAGTAGATGACAGCACCGCTGCTTGCGTCTGTCTCAAGAATACTCTACGGATGCTCAATACTGAAGTGGCATGTGGACAAGTCAGCTCACCTTCCCTCGAAGCCCCTCTCAAGGCTCCGGAATGGTTCGCGCCTTGTCGTCGGCCCCCTGCGCAGTCTTCCCGTCCCAATCCGGCACAGCCTCGACCGTCTTGACCACTCGCGCCGGACTACCCACAGCGACCGAGAAGGGCGGCACGTCTCTGGTCACGACACTGCCGGCGCCGATAGTGCAGCCCTTGCCGATGGTGACGCCGGGCATGATGGTCGTGTTGCCGCCAATCCAGCAGTCGTCACCAATGGTCACGGGCCCCGCATACTCGACACCGTCGCGCCGCGACTGCACGCCGACTTCGTGCGTAGCGGCGTAGATGGACACACTGGGCCCAAAGAGCACGCGGTGACCGATGGAGACGAGGCCGCAGTCGAGGATGATGAGGCTGCCGGGGAGGGGCATCATCGGTGATCAGCTGCTATTTGGGCTTGGACGGTCGGTCGAGGGGATATAATAGGAAGGGAGATAAGACACACTTGAAGTTGGCGTAGAAGTTGTCACCCACAGACACGTTGCAGCCATAGTCAATGTTGAGCGGCGGCTCGATGAAGACGTCTGCACCCACTTTGCCGAGGATGCTTTGGAGCATCTTCTCGCGGTCCTGGGTAAGGGACTCTGCGGTTGCGTCGTCGGGAAAGTAGTTGTTGTATTTGTGCATGAAGCGGCGGGCACGGAAGCGGCCCTCTACTAGCTCGGGGGCGAGACAGTTGTAGCTAGATATTATTGTGGATATCAGAATGGCTGAAGATAGGGTCTGTACCGTGTCTATCTGGGGGAGGTGGAAGGTGGGAGGACGGGTTTTACAGCACGCCGGATATCATATTCTCGTAATCGTCGCACCATGGCGTATGCTCTAGGGTTCGAGCAAATTCAATGGTTGCTGGGTTCTTGGAGGCGTTGGCGGGCATGATGGAGGGTGTGGGTGGTGCACTGGGAGGTGTGAACAAGGCTGACAGGGTCGACGATCTGCGATAGCCTTGAAGTCTCTACAGAAAGTGGGTTTGAAGATCGTGTGGGATTCTTTTACAGCCTTTGTGGCAAATAGAGTGTCAACACTGGCGTCTTTTTGGTCAGCTTTTGGTGTGGTGGTTGTGGGAAAGAAGAGGACGAGCTGGAATGGGCCGAAGTTCAACCGCCGTTTGAACTTACTGTATAATAGGTGCGGGCTCAGTGTGGATCTGTGTTGCCTTAGGATTTCAGACCATTGATTCTACTTGCGCTCGGCTCTACTGACCCGTTTCCGGTCTGAAGCCAGCCGAGTTAATTACCCACTGTGGCTTTGTCAGCCCTAAATCCCATCAAACACATGCACTGCAGCAGACACACATCCTTCGTATCAGTGGATATACAGAGTATATACACCAATGCCTAGGCGCACTTGTATATAAAATCTCAGTGAATACTTGGTCAATTCTTATTTCAAGCTTGTTCTCTCATATACCTGCCACAATCAGGAGGAATCCATGCCTCTTCTTGGACCGCCAGCCGGGCATGTGTTCCGGTCGCTCGTTCTCCTGCATATCTTATTTATTACAGTACACTACCTACGCAGCTAGGTGGGTACTTGACACGTACTGTTCTAAGCATGCGCCTTTGTGGGTTTCAGTAAGCATTCTTTCCCAGAGCGTGATGGTGAGATGGGAGGATTGCGGTTTTGGGGGCCAGCCAAGATTAGGATGGCTCCAGGGACAACGATTACGATCCCAAAAGGAGCATGCACGAGTCTGGAAACAGGTTTTGCACCGTGGGGTGAAGGCTGAAAGCCCTAGTGTCTCATAAATGGGTCAACTGACAGATACTATTCCCTGCGTTTTGTATCAACGTTGCCGCTTTTGGCGGTATTGGGCAAGATGGCTGGCCAGGGTCGTGATGATTATAAGAGTGGATGAGGCGCGCCCTCACAAGAAGAAGCCATGTTATACATCGTCCCACGTCGTGCTGCCCAACTCATATCATCGAGATGGGCCAAGCACGCCTCCCAAGCTTCTCTTCTCCAATGTTTCCGTATCTCGTACTCGGAGGCACACTTACCTACCTCCTTCTCGTCCGCACTCTTCGATATCGCCGCGTAAAGCGAATCCAAGACAAGTATGGCATAACGCCAGCAGAGTTCAGCAACTTGCACTACAAAGATGCTCAGACCATCCTTGGCCAACTGGGCTTGTATGAGTGCCCGTGGATGTTCCTCGCAGGCAAAGATTTCGCCTTCCTTCGGGTTCGTACCGTCACAGTCCTGAAGTCACCTCTCCTTACAAGCCTCGCGAGTCACACAGAATGCACCGCCAGCTAACAGCAGCTCCCAGGCATTTGCCATTCCCGGCATCTCGAATGTCTCGGTCGGCGCCAGAGAAATGGTTGAGCGGGTGGGAAAGCGATATGCAGACACCACCGTGCTCGTGGGCGAGTTTCTGGTCAACGACATTGACAGCGAGCGCGCCTGCGTGGCCATCAACCGCATGAACTGGATCCACTCGCGCTACGGCAGCAAACTCCAAATGGACCAGATGGTATACACGCTGTGCCTGCTCACCTGTGAGGCGCTCGAGTGGATTGACAAGTACGACTGGCGGACGACGACGCAGCTGGAGAAGCACGCTTCGTGGGTGTTTTGGAACGAAGTCGGCCGCCGCATGGGCCTCGAGGGCGTGCCACAGAGCTTTGAGGCGTGCGCTGCGTTCATCGAGGCCTTTGAGCTGAGGAATATGGCGCCGTCACGGGACAACGCCCGCATCGCACAAGGGGTCTTGACGCTCTACGCGTCGACCTTTCCCCGATTCCTCGCACCTCTTGTGGACGTCGTAGTCATCGCCTTCATGGACACGCGGCTGAGAGGTGCCTTCCAGCTGCCGGCGCTTCCCACCTCTTTCATCCACACCTTTCTGGTTGCCGTGCTGACGGTGCGCCGGTACGTTGTGCGACATGTCATGTTTCCTCGCTATTCGACGCTGCAAGTCTTTGGCGAGGAGACTGCCGCGGGGTACCGGCCCATGCTGTTCTGGGAGATCGAGCCGTGGTACGTCGCGTCGTCAAAGAGTGGCAGCTGGCTCTACACAGCCTATGTCCGCTTCTTTGGGTTACCTATGGCTGGAGACCCGAAATTCAAGCCGGAAGGTTATAGGCTCCAAGAGGTCGGGCCCAGGCATTTTGAGGGCAAGGGCGGTGAAGAGGTCATGTCTTTCGTCAAGCAGGGCAATGGGTGTTCCTTCTCGACATTTGGACAGTTCTCGGATAGTGTCTATGTCAGAAGCGGATGCCCGAGGAGTCTGGAGAAGACCACGGGAGTGTGAAATGGAAGACCCGGGCTGGCGAGGGCCATGCTACCGTGGGGTGGGCAAGTACACCGTGAACCGTGGGTGACCTTGGAAGTTACTGACTGATAGTACTGTACGATACGTATCGTACGACACCGTAGCTAGATATGTATACTGCATGTACTGATGGCTGACGGCGATGAATTTCCTAAGCAGAGTAGATGCGTTGGCGGAGGATTAAAGTGAAAAGAGAGACAAACTGTGTAGGTAGTGTTGTTATGAGAAACTGCCGAGGCGGTGAAGGCCTTCCTTATTGCTACAGGTGATGTTTATGGCTTCCCTATAGGTGCTTCAAGGTACCCAGGTACAACTAAGTGCCGCATGTGGGTGTACCTAGGTAGCCAATGAGCATGGGTTTAAATGGGCTGACCATGTCAGGTTCCCCACACACAGTCTTTTGTTCAGGGAAGAGGCAACATCGTCACACAAGGAAAAATGCCAACAAACGTCAATTCAAATGGGGAAAAGGTGATTGTTCATATTGATATCTTCTATGGATTCAGCCACTGCAGAGCTTGTCTTAGTCCACCTTAGCAATCAATCAAATAAATCAGACCCTTCCCTCCTTTCCAGAGCAGACTTCTCTCACCTTCCTGTGTGAGACACCACCCAAAGTTCAAACACACCTACCTGATAACAACCTGAGAAAACAGCATAGCACCACTGTGCAGCCTTGAATCACCGCTTATCTCCTTTACCGGATTACAACCCCTACCGGCCAGCTAGCCAGCCAGTCATGTCTGAAAACACACCACTGCTCCTCCCCAATGGCCGCAATGGCGCCGCCGAGCCAGCGGTCGAACGCGCCCCCAGCAACACTCACGCCCTCCTCCGACCCGACGCACTGAGGCGTCCTTCCATGAAGACCGGCTCATTGGCTCGCCACCCAGGCCACCACGACGACAGTGAACCCGCTTCTCACGACGAACACCACTCCAACAACGGCAGCCTCATCCGCGACATCACCATTGGCTTTGCCGATGGCCTTACCGTCCCCTTTGCCTTGACTGCCGGTCTTTCATCCCTAGGCAGCACCAAGATTGTTGTCATTGGTGGCCTGGCAGAACTCTTCTCCGGTATGATCAGCATGGGCCTCGGCGCCTACCTGGCCGCCGCCACAGAACGCCAGCACTGGCAGGCCGAGTACGAGCGGGAATGCTGGGAAGTGGACCATTGTATGTTCTGCTATCACAATAACCTCTTCGCTCCCAAACACGCACTTCAATTCGAAGCTGCCATCGCTGACCAGAACGCAACAGGCCCGGAAAGAGAGCGGGAGGAGATCTACGAGGTTCTCGACAAGTACGGCGTCTCGCGTCAAGGTGCTCGTGGCGTCGTGGATGAGCTGTGTGTCGCCACTGCCAAGGGGAAGGAGAGATGGGTTCGCTTCATGATGGACTTTGAGCTGCAGTTGCCCGAGCCCGAGACCACGGCCGCCTGGAAGTCGGCTCTGACCATGGGCCTTAGCTATTTTGTCGGCGGCCTCATACCCATGATTCCCTACTTCATCATGGACAGCGCCCAGCAAGCTCTGTTTGTGAGCATCGCCATTACAGTTGTTATCCTCCTCATCTTCGGATATGTCAAGAGCTGGTACGTGAACGCTGATTCCCGAACATGGGTTCCTTCCCCGGCTCTTAGCCGCGCAGTATCCCCAGTAATGAAAGGTGTCTCGTGGCCAATCTGCTAATACCTCCCCTTTTAGGGTCACCATCCGTACAAAGAAAGCTGGAGTCTGGGGTGCACTGCAGACTCTTTTGATCGGTGCTGCTGCCGCAGCGACCAGCTATATCATAGTGCGGCTGTTGGACAGCGGCGATGATTCTCTTTGAAGTTTTTCAAAGGCGTTGCGGACATGATACCCAAGGGTCAAAGTCTACTTTTGCGCATCTCGAGCATGCTGCTAGGTCCATTTCACTCTCTCTATAGATACACTATATCACGGTGACCTGTGCTTTCAGATTGTCCTCTCGCTGATCTATGTGCACTGTCCTGGCGGCCACGCTCATGGGAATTTTGCCAGGCCTAGCTGGACTGGGATATGTAGCAAGGTCGAGTAGAATCCAGTCTGGCCCCGTTCATGCCCCTTTCTCATGTGTGCAATTTCTCTTTGGATACACTCCCCATTGCACAGCTCATCCCAAAAGACGGCGCAGTCACTACACTCGTCATAATTCCCTCCGTCCCAGAAGTGGTCGACATCATCGAGGGACACTCATCATCCACCAGTACTGTATCCAGGCGATCATCGCTATCTGACAAGGGGACAGTAGGCTCCCGGTGCCTCCCAGTCCAGGCGCTGGTCGAGGCTCCACTCGTCGCCTTGAGGTTCAAGAGCGTCGCGACCCTCTGACGCATATCGTATAGCTCGTGGGGCTGGTAGGTCATCGTTATAACATTTTCGAAATTAGTGTGGACGCATGCTAGCAAGGATGCCACTGCCGCTTGTTCGCGCCATGAATGCGCGAACAACAGGCAGGGCGCTTTATCTGTCGCTAAAATTCATTTGCAGCGGACGTATAAAGGTCGGTCTCGCCAATGGTGGAAGCAGGGCTAGATCAGCTCCGTCTCAACATAACTAATCACAACCTAATAAGATGAAGCGAGGCCACCCCTTCCCCTCCACCTCGAAGGTTCTTGAAGAGTGACCTCTGATAAGCCACTGGAATTCTGCTTCAGCTGACTACCCTTCCTCGATGCAGAAGAGTTTGTTCTAGGACCTCATAAAAACAAGACTGCTTTAGATACCTAGAGCATACCCAGAGAAAAGCGCAAGTCAGCTCCAATTTATAATAGCGCTACAGAAAAGGAACGGTGGAGTTCCAAGGTCCACGGTTGGAACTAAGCTACCAGTCAGCCTTGCACTTTTCGGGCTTGGCGCTCAGCCTTGTGTAAGTGGTGACCCACTTTACTCCACCACACTGAATGAAACGGAGTTAGTGCCAAATGACAAGACATCAAATATTTGGCATTTTGTTTGGGCTCATCTGTTGTCCTGTGGAACTTCCAGACTAATTATCAGTCACACCTCAAGGAGCAAGGCGAAGCTTATGTTTCTCACTAACGATTGCAGAAGGGGCTTTGGACATATATATAAGTGAGAGTTTCTATCAACCAACGAAGATAGTGGTAGGTATGACCGTTGGCAATTTCGCACACTTAATGGGCATCCAGCTTTTTTCCCTTTTTTTTTTTTTTTTTTTTTTTTTTTTCAAACCAGAAACCCCCCCAAAAAAAGAAAAGAAAAAGCCCGCTGCAAGTTTAATTAGGTGATGTGAATTTTCTAAGCTTGATTAACTTGCTTTCGCGGATAGCAGATATGTTGGAAGCTGGATGAAGAAACTTGGGTCCCCGGGAATGCACAGACGTCCACAACTCCCAGCCTGGTGATCCCCTTCACTCTGAACTTGGAGTCCAGTACTCTGCCAATAGAGGCGGTGCAGCACGCATGATGACCGAAAGAGTTGTTGGACAGATGTTGCTTCATCTCCTCTTCTGAGCTGACAGTCCGCCCGGGTTGCGTCTCTGTGAAGGCTTCGTCCAGAGGGATCAGATCGTCCATAGCTCGACGCGCACATGCTATGCCCCTCATACGAGGCCTGCATATCTTGCGTGGCCGAGGCACTTTCGAAAGTATTGAATGAATGGTAGGCATATCTCGAGGATCGTGGTACCCTATGGTAACTGTGCTTGCTGTGTTTTACGTGCTGACCTTGAGGCTGATCCAGACCCAGTGCCGATGGTCACTATTCAGCGTCAATCTAGGCCAGCCAGGACGACAATCGGGGAGATTGGCCGGTCCTCCGTACACCAACACATCGGAATCAGTGGCTGCAATTGATCGTAGGACCGCCCCAATCGCGAGCCCGGGCGTTGCGTACGAATCCTTGGACGTCTGGTCAAATCCAGCAAGCCCAGTCTCAAGACACGGATCGTCCACCTCGGGATATCCATACATGTACGGACAGCCGTCGAGAAGAGTGAAGTTTGAAGCCGTCTTGCTAGTGGCGGAAGCCTCGATATGATCTCGAAGATTATTTCCGACGGGCAGTTCCACCAACTGGCCAATCCCAAACTAGGCCAGTTCGTCTGGCGGGCCAATGCCGCTGAGCTTGAGGGACTGCGGTGTGTTGAAGGTCCTGGCGGAGAGTATGACTTCTGTGGCAGCGTTGACAACACCTTGGCGCTACATAGTAGCGTTCTCAGACCGTTTGTTAGCCCGGTATGCGGTCAGTGATGGATTGCCGAGTGGTCAGGAATTCTGACCTATGCCGAGTTTCTGTAGTGAGACTTCTGGTTCCAGCTGCTGCTGCAACTGTTGCAATCAGAAATGTCCCAGTAAGAAACAACAACATTGTTGAATGTAAAACTTGAATATCACTATTTAATTGATATAAACGAGATTCGTTAATAACTCCAGTTAATCGATCACTTGGGGTGCTGTCTGGGCCGATCTGCTGTATTTTCGAAAACTATTATGGACTGTGTATGCGCTGGCTTGATAATATGACTATCAATACGCGAGTTTGGTCCCAGCAGCCTATTCAAGCGCCGATCCATGTTTGCTGTGCATTCGAGCCTGACTGCTGAGTCCTAGATAGGAAACTCATTCGCGGACAAGCCACTATGACAGACGGTTTCCGCGAGAGTGTCCAGGAATCTCTTCACGATATCCTTTTGTTTGCCATTTTGATGCTCATGGCGGCCGTGATGCGGCATGCACAGGTCCGCCTCCATGCAGGTGAAATCTAATCACCTCCTCTAGTATCTACGGCCTACTATACTCCGTCGTTTTGCCCACTCATTCTGTCTTCATATTTGACGTTGCTGACGACATGCTCCGCAACCAGAGTTTTCTCTGTGTCTTCGATTTCGATGCGAAAGTGGAAGCTGCCTTTGGCGCATAGCATGAAATCAGCCAGTACATATGGTTCTCATTGTGCCAATCCCGGTCTCTATGAATGCTTCCACCACCATCCTCAAGGTATGACACAGTATGGTGATTCTCAACTGCTCATGGTGTATGTATCATAATGCGGCCGGCCGCGGGAAATTTGGCGACAAATGTATGGATTTTTGGACAGGTGCCGGCTTTGGTTACTTGGGTTGCCCATCGTCATTGATCTGGCCTTTGTTTTCATATCTCCTTGATATCCCCCGAATTTACTTCGAGAGCTTGGTGAAATAATACCTGGCCCATACAGATGGTGTATGCAAAGTAGGACATGATTACTGTAAAGACGCCTACCAAGTACGAAGTTGTGACTAGTCCTCAAAATAGAGTCGCTTGCGAGCCAGATCCACTACCAGTCGACTCATGGTGACGAGACTTGAAGCATGCTACATAGAATAACAATTCCGAGCTGCAAAGACCAGAGTCTCCTCAGCCTAATGCTAGATAGTATTTGTGACTGCGAGAGTAAGAGACTCTACATATAATCAATGACTGTGAAGAAACCAGGGGAATAAGCCTTGTCTAAATCTGAGCATTCAGCTAGAGGAACGGATGAGATATGTATCGTACTCGTTGGTAAGGTGAAGTATATGTTGAGTATGCCCCGGTTCTCCCGATTAGGAAACCACGATATTTACAATACGGCAAACGGAAATAACAGACGCCGTTGTGGGTATTTAGGCTTCCGAGGAACGGCCTTAACTAATAAGAGGAATCGGATATTCCGGCTATGCCTCTCGAAGAATTGCTTTTGGTAAAGATCGTATAGGCTATATATACTAAGGTGGTCCTACGAGAAACAATTAACAGTCTTTTAGATCTATATACGAATTCAACACTCTTTTGATCCTCCACCTATTTCAACAGTATAAAAGTCCAAATCAGATTAAGTCAACAACGAATGATTAGCAGTGCCGTTCCTAAACCCATCCGAGAGGATCAGATTAGCCCCTCCACAAATGCTTGCTGCCACCAAACACATCTGTCATTGTCATCATCGTCTTTGGTGATGAGAAGCCCAGTAGACGCAAACTCGACAACGGAAGAAGTGCTTCCGTACGTGGGAATTTCCAATGCTGTGCCGGCTGGGGAGTCGTTCGGGTTTCCAGTCAGGGTAAAGCCCACAATGTAATCTTGCAAAGCGTAGGCCAATGCAGCATTGACTGCGTACCCATCATCAAGCGTGGTCGTGTCGCCGTTGAAGAAAGTATAACCGACGTCCTCGGCTATTTGTTGTCGTCAGCATACGAGAGTTCATGGGGATGTGTTCGGGTTGTTCTTACCGTGATAGCCTGGTGGGTAGGCAAAGAGATAGTTGTATGTGTCGTTGTCGAAGGCTATCGCGAGGTAGCGGGTAGAACAGCTGAACGAAGAGTCGCTGGCGATTTGGACGGACCGCAGGAACTGGCTGCCACCATATTGTGCGACCGGATAGAGGGCCAGAATCGTCTCCAGCGTGGCGTTGGATGCCTCTGGATAATATGTCATCAACTCGTTTATGATGTCGGCCTCGGTCGAGATGCTGGTGCTCACAAAGGGCGCAGCTTCCAGCGAGTTGTGGGCCGCTACAATGTTCACATCATGATGGAATTTGCCCTCGTACAAGAGGACCTGAGGCAAAGCAGGAACATAGGTTCCGTCCAGGGCCGGACCGAACGTGAAGAATCCCACCTCTGAGCCCAGGACGGCGTCGAAGTTGATGAGTTTCAGGGTCTCCGCGTCCAAGGAACTCAAGTCTGAGACGGACGTGATGCTTGCCCCTGTGACATTGGAGGCTACTGCCAAGGTCGTGTCGTAGCCCGCAGTCAGGTTCAAGTTGGCCTGGAACGCGGGCGACTGGATGATGCCCTGGGCAAAGGGTAGGGAGCCTTCGCCGCCATAGGAAGTGACATGGTGGAATATGCTGGCGGCACCGGCACTTTCGCCCACGACTGTGATCTGGTCTGGGTCGCCACCGAAGAGACTGACATACTCCTGAACCCACTCCAAGGCCACGCGCTGGTCGTACAAGCCAAGGTTAGGAGTGACCCCGCCGTCACCGAGCCAACCAAACATTCCCAGTCGGTAGTTGATAGCGATGAAGATGATGCCTTGGCTGCCTTCTAAGGTGGACCGGGCAAGAATGCCCGCGGGGTTTCCAGCGCTGAGTTTGCTGCCAGACACGAAGCCACCCCCATGGATCCAGATCAAGACAGGGGCTACACCAGGATCAGTGCTCTGTAGTCAATATGTGAGTGCTCTGAGTGGCCATTCGTACCTTTCGATGTAGAGTTGGAGGCGAAGACGCCGCTTGGGACGTAGACATCGAGAAGCAGACAGGCTTCTGTCTGCCCGGTAGCGGCGTAAAGAATCTGCTCCATCTGCTCTACCGACACCCCATAGGCTGCTACTTCTTCCTCAATGATCCACTTTGGATATGCTTGGTAGCACATATAATCAGTAGAGCCATCGTTCACACTTGAATTTGTCCTCGTCGGTACATCCACCTTCTGGAAACGCTTGTCGCCGGTCGGTTGGTCAGCGTACGGGATGTTGCTGAAGACATAGTAGTCACCAGTCTCCTGTGAATTTGGTCAGCATCTCATCTCGTGAACACTCGTCTCAGGTAGTATTCACTTACGTTGACTGTCGCCGTGTGGATCTCATAGCCAAGATTCACCGAGGGCGGGCTGTCCCGTCTCGGCCGGACAGTTTCATGGAGAGGCGATGCCAGACTTTGCAAGGAGTTCCCTCCGGCCAAGACCAGCAGAGTCAGGCATGGTATCGAGTGCATCTTCGCTTTGATCTGAAGGGCGAATGAATGAGTGACTAGAGGCCAGAACGAGTGTGACTAGGCGCGGTGCGGGTCACGGAGTGGATGATGGACGGTCCAACACTCGAATCATGGTGCTGTGCAAGGTACGCTATCTAAGAAGCTGGTACAGTTCATCATTTGCCAGCGCCGGGTCATGATTTCGTAGTGTTCGCGTTGCGAGGCCTGAAGGAGGGTACAGCGGGCAACTATTGCTGCGCACACTCTGGAAAGGGGATAGTCTTCTCGCACATCTAGTGGTTCATACCGCATAGATATCTCCTCTGCGCATTGAACTATACCTGCATGGTTGAGACTATTGCAGCATCTTTGATGAGAAAGCCCCGACGCGTCGGGTGTGCGTACCCCATCTGACGAACCTGGCGGCTGCATCTACAACCGAGGCTGCTTGTGGCACACAGCTCGTCAGCAAATCCTCCTGTCCGCGGAGTGTGGTGGCATGCCCGGGCTGAGCCGGCAGCATCGCATCTTGCCTGCAGCGAGCGAGCAGTCGTATTGATACACGACGGGGAAGGGGAACGAATGCGACTGGCTTCTCCGATGGTGCGGTCGATGCTGTCGCTCAAAAGAGCATTGCCGCCGTAGAAGAGGTTTGTTGGGTCATTCTCCACCCACTGCATTGCAGCTCCACCGAATATTTCTGGATTTACGCACAGCTTGACAGTCAAGACAGTGCGAGCGTAGATATACCCCGTTCTCATGGGCCAGCCTCAGTCCACAGATATCACACGGATGTCACGTTCGGCCGGTCTACTCTCACCGGAGATCAAGTGTGCATTGTGTTGTGTACTTACACGCTCGGCCCAAGGGCCTGCGGCACGCACCTGGTCATTACTAGGAACGCGATTGTATGCAGCGAAGATAAGCTAGTTCCATTGTTGCATTAGGTTACAAACGCACAAATGCTTGAAATTGACCTCTGCGTTTGCCTTTGTCTACAGATGCTGCTGCCTAGCTATGCTTCTCATGCCAGCTCCACGTAAGTGTTCCTCGTCGCAAGCTGAGATCGCCGCCTTTCCCTACCTAAGTGCCAATTATTGGCAATCAAATACCTTTCTGTTGAGAATGAGAGTTTCAGCCAGATGTACTGTACCGTCCATCTGCCACTGCATCTCCGAGCGGCAAAATAGGCCCAAGGGTGGCGTTCGGACATCTTGTTCGGCTTTCGGGTGCCTTTCGGCGACATGGACGGAAATACAGTGCCAGGCCTTCCTAGCTAGCTATATCTACCTAGGTATACAAGCGGGCTGTTTTCCCGCTAGAATAGTTGCCATTGAATTAAAATCTTTCAAATTTCAACACTTTTATTTTTTTACTTCCAGCGATTTAAAGAAAAGAAAAATATTATATTATAGAAATCTATTAAAATACTAATCAAAATATAATAAATTGAAAAATAGCGCTTTATAATTTCTTAATTAAATATAAGCAAAATAATAAAAATTATAATAATAAATGTTTTATAAATTTAATAAAAAATAATTAAATTTTTATTTAAAAAATAACAAAGATTTATAATAACCGGAATATATAATTAATTATATACATATTATAATTTATGTTTAAAATTTTATATAAGAAAATCGTAATTTCGTTCTATAATTAATTTTAAGAAAGATTTTGAATAAAATCAACAATAGTTTTTACTATCTAATTTATATATCTTCGGAATTATTTATTAAATAATTTATATTATTAAGTTTCATTTTCTAAAATATATAATATTTAATTATTATTCAAAACTATATTTAATTTATTATTTAATCTATTAATATATTTATAATCTTTCTTTATTTATAAGTTTTCTTATTAATTTATTTCAATAAAAATAAATAGAAAAATATCGATACTATATTATATAAACTATATAAATAATGTGACGGGATCAATAGGGTAAACGCTGGTATTATCCGTAGCTAAACTAGAATCGATGAAAAGGAAAGAAAGGAAACCATATAGAACGGGCGCGGCTACGTTGACTGTGCTGCGGGCTCCGTTGACTATGTACGTACTTTTTCGGCCAACTTTACTAAAATCCCACGCCTGCACGCCACGCCTGCCCTCTGACTGACGGCCCTATGCCAATTAGGCCTAAAACGCTTAAATCCGCGCTTAGATTTAAAATCTCCGTAGATTTTTTTGCCGCTAGCCCTTTAACCGCTTTCCTAATCGGCTACGGGTAGCACGGCTTCCTCGGCTAATTAATAATGCTGATAATATAACCGCTTTAGGAGGCTATGCGCTAATAAGAAGCAAGGACGGCGCGAGTTTATCGCAATCAGGATCATTACCGACCTCGTAATATTAGCGGAGGAGGCTATAGCGGCGAGAGTAGCGGAGTTGTTATTTTTAGGAAAATTAATAATTGGCGTTAATAGACGTGAATTTTTTGTCAATGAGTAGCCTTTGTGTGAAATTGTTTGTTTTGGTGGTGGTTGTATAAGCGTATAAAAGTTATTACTGATTAATCATATCTTGAAGTTGGCCGAAAAAGTACGTACACAGTCAACGGAGCCCGCAGCACAGTCAACGTAGCCGCGCCTATATAGAACAGCCTGGGAATCGGCATAAAAGCCTGGGTGTCTAAGACGTAATTTGAAACGCCGTATAGCTATAATCCTAGCTATTCTAGCCATACTAGCTTGCCGGCTGTAGTCTATATAATATCCCTATCATATCTTTCTAAGGCTATGCCCTTAATATTATTTCCCTTTTTTCCATAGAAATCGTATAAATATTAAAGAATATCGCGACGCCGCCTTTATAATCCGTATATCTAATATCTTTATAATAATATAAATTATCTTCGTTAACGCCTTTTTCTTAATATTTGAAAAATCTCTCGTTTTCGAATTTTTTTTATTTTTATTTTTTTTATTTTAAAATAATAATTATAAATAGCCTAAATCTTCTTTTTAAAATCCGATATAATATATCCGGTTTTTGCATAAATATTTACGGAAACTAGGCTATATAGCTATTAATATTTTTCATTAGATAATCCGACGAAAAAGTCCGGATTTCGATAATATTTATATTTAAAATTTCTTTATTAATTAAAAAAGAATTGTAGGTAAGCTTGATTTCCAATTATTTTATTATAGGTATTAGCCTATTTTGTACGGTTTTCTAATTACCTTTATCTTTTATATAGAAAAATAGGTAAAGATTGCGAATTCTATATAAGTAAATCGGGAAAAGAGTTAGCTTTATATTCGGAATATAATGTTTATAAATATAAGGAAATCTTATAAACTAGCCCGGGATTTAATTAATAATTATTAAAAGTCGTATATGTTCTTATGCCTATCTTTATATTTAAATTCTAATTTTATTTAATAGCTAAAGGCGAGGATCTTAACGAGGTTTATCTGCTTTCCGTTTTATTCTTTCTGGTTTTTAATTAATTTAAATCTAAAACGAGAGTTTTAAAAAGATAGGTTATATTTATAAGGCTATATAGAACCTTGAGGACGCCGGAGTTATTTTTAAGTAACTATCACAATTATTTCCGATTTCCGATTATAAATTAACGATTTCTAATGGTTATATTTTGGTCGCTTTTTTTGGCAATTTCATTTAGATCGCCGGCAATGTTAATAAGATTATATTTTTTAGATTTGGTCGATATTATGGGATTTCCGGGGTAAAAGATAAGGTTTTCGGTTAGGGTGGTTTCGATGAATTTTGAGGTAGATAGATAGATTAGATCGTAAAAAAAGGGCGTTTTGTAAATCTATATAAATGTACGATTATTAGCTATTAATTCCCGGTTTTCGTATGTTTTTTATATATCGATTATTTTTCTTTCAAACCGTTGATGATTTTTAGGTCGTTATATTTTTATCGAAATTATTATATATTTCTATATCTTTAAAGTCCTTTAGGCGGTTTTAATCTAAGTCCCGATATCTTGATTATTTTAGTAAAAGTTTATAATAAAAGCTACGGTTTATTTTCCGAATATAAGCGTATAAAATTTCTTCGATAAAGAATTCCTTATCGCCATCGATTTTTACGGCAAAAGGCTAAGAATTTATTTATAATTGCCCGGATAAAAGGTTTATGCTTATATGCTTTAGATATTTTATATATATAAAAATGTATTTATTATTAAGAAACCTAAAAATCTTTATAATTAATAAAAAAAATTATATATTTTATAACGAATTTCTTATATTTCTAATCGAGCTTTTTTTCGGTTATAAGGATTTATAATCTTTTAAATCCGCCTAAATTCGGTCCTTTATTTAAAAATATAATACAGCTATTTTATAACGATTTTTTTTTTAGTTTTATATATTTGCTGCTATAAAAATTTGCAAATATCTGCGATTTATTGTAATTTATTTATAAATAGCTTCGTATATTATTTTAGATATTATTTCGGATAGGTTTTTTTATATTTTTTTTTGGTAATCGGCATTATAGCTTCGGATTTATAGCAATATATTACGAAGAAAAATGATATGCCCGTCGTTATATTAATTTTGTTATTTAATGCGATTTGTTTTATTAACGATTATTCTATCCAATTATTTTGGTGTTAATTGATATAAGCTTTAAGGTATGCCTCGGTTTTTTAATTTACACGTTTTAAATTTTTATCTGTTTTTAGGTAATATATTATATTTAAATATCGGTAAATATACTTTCAAAATCAATTTATTTAATTTAGTCTTCGATCGGATGTAATAGCTTTTGGCTAATAGTAGTATCTCGCCTAATATTATAAAAAGTATTTTATATACGCCTTTATATTTATAATTTTTATAAATTCAAAAACGATTTCTTTATTTAATCAATCGCAAATCACCTATAAATAGATATAATTTATAAATTTTAATAAATTTATAATAAAATCTATTACAATCTCCTTATAATAGCGATCGGGAATCGGCATAAGTTTAAGGAAATCTGTTTCGTATTACGTTATATTTTATCTTGTTATAAATATTATAATTTTTTAAGAATTAATGTATATATCATTATAGGAAAAGCTGTTAAAAATGTTAGCTAATCGCGGAAATCGTGCCTTTTTTGTTGGGATGCTTTATCATTAAGGAGTCGTAGGTAATTTAAATGATTTTCGGTTTTAAGATATCGGGTTTTAAATCGTTGTTTGAAGCTTTTTTATATTCTTTCTTTATCGTAATAAAAGACTTTAGGATCTCGATTTTGCCTTTATATTTTAACATTCTTTGACCGTCGATATAGTATTCGGTACTTTAAATATATATTTGTAATTTTGGATCGAAGTCTTTATTTTCTTAATAGATATATAAATAGAACGGAGAAATAAATCGGCGCGTATAATTTCTGGTTATAATTATTATAGATCCGGATTATCGAATATTTTAAATTTATTTTTATTTTTTTATCCTTTTCTTTTTAATAAAGTCGAATAGAGTTAAGATGCTAATTCGTAAGCGCGGAATCTGGGATTATTTATATAAATCTGGCTTTTTTATCTTCGGATATGGTTCTATTTTGGTTTTATATAGTCAATATATTTAATGCCGAAATATCGACGCTAGATCGGAATATTAATTCGAAAAGAAAATCTATAAAAAGCTTTGTATATCGGGCTTATTTTTCCGAAAATCGTTATTTCGTTATAAATCTTTTTAAATTTCTATGGTTATTAAAGATTATAAATTTGTCGATGTTTTATAATTTTGTTCTTTATTATTATAAATAATCTATAATTATTAATATTTCTTTATCGGTAATAGGGTAATTACGTTTGGTAAGTATAAATCTTTTAGAATAAAAAGCTATAAGTTATAATTTGTTGTCAAAGTCGTAAGAGAGAACGCCGCCTAAAGCTTACCCGTTATAATCAATCTTTAAAAAGGTCTTTTTTTCCGGATTCTAATATATCAATACCGGAGCTTTAACAAAATCGTTTTTAATTAATTAAATGCTTTTTATTATTCTAGGCTTTAATTAAATGGGGTGCCTTTGCCGATAAGCGCCGTCAAAGATGCGGCTTTTTCTAAGTAATTTTTAATAAAGATTTTATAAAAATTAGCGAAGCCGAGAAAGCCGTGTATATTTTTAATGGTCGAGGGTCGTTGTTATTTTCGAATCGTTTTGATCTTTTCGGGATCCGGTATGATGCTAATTCTTGCTGTTATAATAAAGCCGAGATATTTTATTCGCTTTTATATAAAAGCGCATTTATCCGGATTTAGATATAATCTATATTTTATCAATTTTCGATTTTTTTTTTTATATAATCTTCCCGGGAATCGTCCGAAAAGATAAAGATATCGTCTTTATAAGCTGAATAAATATTTAATAATAGATTTCGTAAAATTAAATTAATATATCTTTCAAAAATAGCAAATATATTATTTAAGCTGAAAATCGTGATAATCTATTCGAAAAGCCCGTATCTTATTTTGAATGCCGTCTTCTATTCGTTATTATCGCGAATCCTGATTTTATAGAAAGCTTGAATGATATTTAGCTTAATAAATTATTTGGTTTTCGAAAGGTTTTTAAAGGTTTCCGAAATTAAAGAAGGGGGTATTAGTCGAGTTTGGTAATTGTATTTAATGCTCGGAAGTCGTGGTAGAATTGGAGACCTCTTTTCGTTTTTTTATAAAAAGAACCGGTATGCCTCCTTTATTTCGGCTTATTCGGACAAAGCCTTTATCTAATAAATCCTTTAATATTTTCCTAAAAATTAGATTTTTTTATTTAAATATCCCGTAAAATAGTCTAAAAGATATAGCTTTCTTTTATCTATTTTCGTCTTTCTTTAGGTAGATTTCGTAATTTACCTTTGGTTTATATAGGTTTCATTTATCCGCTTCTTTCTTTATAAATAACGGCAATATATATGGAATTGCGCCGGAATTTATCGGCGAAATTCTTCTTTAGATTTTTTTTTTTTTAGCTTTAGAGCTTTATTAATATCCTTTAATAAAATGCGGAAAACCGAGGCTCTTATTGCGTTTTTCCTATATATTCTCTTGATTCTTTTTATATAGCTAATAAAGGTTAATGCTATTATGTAAATAGCTCTACTCAATTCTTTCCCTCTTTTTATTAATTTCCGAAGATTTATATATAAAATCTATTTTTTAGACGGACTATGCCATAATTTAGATTTATATAATATTAAAAACGATTTATTATGAATAAGCTATAATTTCTCTAATATTAATGAAAATTCCAAATTATTCAATATATAAATAAGAACGGATTATTTATACCCCCCGATTTCTATTTTAAATTTCGCGATTATTTTAGTATAGGCTTTATTTACTTTTAGGGTAGCTCCTTTGATTTTCTTTAGTTCGATAAGCTATATAATAACGCCCATTTTTTTAGTTATTTCTCGATTAATTATAATAAAACATTCGTAGCCCTTATCCATTAAAGTGATTTCTTTATTAATTTTATTGATAATCGTGTGAATAAATAAAGATTCCGATTTTATCATAGGAATTATCTAGTTATCAATATTTTAATTTTATTTTAAAACTTGATTATCTTTTAAAGTATTTATTTTTCCGATATAAATTTTATTATCTTTTTTTCGGATATCGATATATTATTTTCGAGCTCCGGTTTAAAAATCTATATAACGTTTATCCGGAGCCCCGAATTTCTTCTACCTTTATTTAGATTTAAAGGTGGAAGGTATGGATATTATTCAAAGAAATAGCTAGAGGTATTATAATATCCGTAGCGACTATTTTAAAAATATAACTTTTGTTCTTCGAAAAAGACTTATTTTGCTTTATATTGGTTTTCGCCGCTATTTATCCGATTTCCTCTTTATTGGGTTTATTATCCTCTTTTTCTAAAATAGTTAACGTTTATCCGTATATTGGTATCACTATCGTGATTTAATATCGGTCCCGAATTGTTATTTTTAAATTCCGGTAGGAAAATATCGAATATTTGGGCTTTATCTTTGCCTTTCTTAGGCTTTTGATAGGTTTATGCTAATGATTTAAAATATTTAATTTGTTCGAAATGTTAAGCAATACTTTAGATTTCCGTAATATAAGCTTTTAAATTATTAAATGATATATTATAAAGTTGAAATTATATTTTTCACGCTTTATTCTATTTATTTATTAATTATTACGATAAATATTAACTAGGCTTATATGCTAATATTTATAATAAAGATACTAAGATAGATTATAAGAAAAAGATAATTATTTATAAAGATAAAGTTTTTAATAAATTAAAATAATAATTAAAAAGCGTTTTTTAAAAAATTCTTCGATATTACTAATTTTATATTTAAATAATTCAATTTTTAATATTGAAATATTAAGAAAATACTTAAATATTTATATTATATATTAAATTCAAAATACCCATTATTATAATAATAATCTTTTTAAGTTTTCTATAGAAGATTTTAATAATTAGATGCAAGCGAAATTCGGCAAAATATATTATATATTTAGAAAAACTCTCCCCTTCTTCCTATACCGCTAAAGCGTTTATAATACTTTAAAATATAATTATATAGATAAAGTCTTTAGCTAGCTATTAACATATAAAATCCGCTTTTATAATCTTTAATTAAACTTCGTAATATCGAATTTAAAATAAATTTTAATATTCAATATATCTAATAAATTTTATATATAAACATTGAATTATATAAATAAAAATTCGGACGTTTATTTATATTAACCGAAATAAATATTTATCGATATTAATAATTCTATATATATATATAATAGCAATAACTTATATTTAAATAGCTCCGATAGTAATTCCGCTATTGAATTAAATTATAGCTTTGAAATAATAGATAATAGAGAAATTAATTTTCGTTATATTTAATAGCGGCGGTATATATAAATTTACGATATTTAAATTCTTTAATATATTAAATAAATCCAATACTATATTTAAAAACCTATTTAATAATACTTTTGTAAATATTATTTCTAAATTAAAATAATTAAAACAAAAAGGCCAATTAATAACGACGTAGTTAATTAGAAGTATATATATAATCGTAATTATAATAATTGAAAAAATTAAAAAATATTAGAATTTAACGATTTTAATACTTTTATTATTATTAAAAAAATCCAAAAAATTCATTTAATTCCGATTATAATCCATATAATACTTTTCCGCTTTATTAGCAAATAACCGAAAAGATAAATATATAATTAATTATAAATTCCATTAAAATCTTTAGCTATAATTATAGATATAATAATAAACCGTATAATATCTTTAATAATAAACTTTATATTTTTTCGATATTAATTATTATTTTGAAATTATTAAGAAATAATTCGTTATTATTTTCCCCCGAATATCTATAAAAGGTATAAAATAATACTATATATATAATATTATATAGAAAAATATATTTATAGATATTTATATTAACATTAAAATTTGCTTTAATATTAATATTAATTATAAATATTATTATATTAATGAAATAGTTATAATATTTAATAAAATATATTATAAAAATAGCTTTGACCTCTATAGAATTTCAATAAATTGCTATATAAATCTCAATTATATTAACGGGTATTTAGCATAAATTCGTAAATAAAGTGAATTTAAAGCTTATAATTCTCTATATTTATTATAATACAATAGAATGAAAAGTTATATTTTTAAAAAATTTCTTTATATCGAAAGCATTATCTTTAAAATTTTAAATATTAATTAAATTATTCCTAATTAGTCTAAATATTCGCTAATTACAAATACGGTTATAATTAGGATTATAGCTATAGCTTTACTAATACGATATTTTTCGATTTATAATATAAAAAAATTAGTAATTCATAACGCTATAACTCTTTTAGATATAAAAGATTTAAAAATAATTTTAATAATAGCAATAATAAGTAATTATAGCTAAAATTAGATATTAATTAGAAAAAATGCTATTATATTTATAGCAAAAAGGATTATTGGTTTAATGAACACTTTTTATAAAAACGCTAAAAACTCTATTTTTATTATAATAAATATTATATTAAAATAGTAGTAAATAAAATTATCCCTAGATATATATTATTCTTTATATAATACGAAAACTTTTTTATAATAAAATCTATATTAATATATATATATATATATATATATATCAAAATAACAAAAACGAATTATAATAATATTTGCTTAAATATATCTTTAAAATTAAACTTTTTTATATTCAACTATTAATATAAACTATATAATAACCTTGTAAATAACTTTTATATAATAATTCTAATTAATAAATCGTTATTTTCGCTTGTATTTCTAAGGTATTATATTCGATATAAGCGCTATAGAATAATTAATTATAAAATTTAAATAATATAAAGCGGTTATATAATTAAATTAAATAATTATATTTATAAGTATTATATATATTTCTATTTTATTTAATATAATCAATTTTTATCTATTAATTATAAATATATTTTTCTTATTTATTTTCGAAAATATAAACCGTTTATATATTAAATCTAATAATTTTATAAACTAATTATTTATTCGATAATTTCAATCTTTATAATTTATAAATAAAAATACGTTTAATTTTTCCTAAATAAAAAGGAAATTATAATAACCCTTTTCTCTAAAACCAGCTATATATTCTTTATTATTATTTCGAACACCTCAGGATTATCTTCTAAGGATATTTTTAAAAAAAACCTAGCTATAAAGATATATTATATAAATTTTTCAAAGAAACCTAAAAATTATATTATTTTTGTTGAATTTATATTTAAATACTCTATTGCTTTAAATTTATTATTTAAATAAATATAAATTTCAATACCAAAATATTGATAAATATTATATATTTAAATAATAAGCCCGTTTTATATATTATTAACAAAGGTATAAACTTTAATTAATTTAATTTCTTTCTATTTATAAATATAAAAGCTATATAAGAGCGAGTTTTCTGTTTTCAAATACATATATATTAAAACCTATTAAAAAATTTATTAATAACGCCGGCACAAATTTTATAGCTAAGGAATTTTAATTCGAAGTTAAATTTATAAATATTAAATATGAATAAATCTCTATTAAAGCTTATTAATTTATTGATAAAATAAAGCGATATTATATATTTCTCCGCCGAATATATAAAATCTTTTATAGCGAACTATATTATATAATATTCGAAAATGCTATATTCTAGATAATTATTAAAGCTATAAATAATATCGCTAATTTTAATAATTATCTTTTTAAGTAAATCCTAAAAATCGTATTATTAATAATTAAAAAATAAACTGTAATTATTAGAAAAGCGTTTAAAAATAGTAAAAATAATTTTAATATAAATAATAGCTTATATATATTTAAAGTATAGTTGTTTTCCTTATTCGAATTGTTTATATTTATTCGCTTTTTTAGATTAAATAGAGCTTTTTTGCTTAACGTAAAATCGCTTTTACTTTCGAAAATAATATATCTTTTTTCTTAAATTAAATCGATCTTTATTAGTATCTTTTAATATAATTATTCTTTCTTCGGCGACGTTTTTCGATAGTTTATAAAGCTAAATTTAAAACTAATTTAGAAAAGGCGAACCTTTTAAGATACTATGGAGGCGAGAGATATTAATATAGAAACAGCTATTCGTTATAATATATTTAATATTAAAAAACCGAGAAACTATATATTAAATAGTTTATATAATTTTAATATTTATATATCAAAAGATTATTATCGCTGTTTAATTTAAAAGCAATATTCTATTAATAAATCTATTAATTATATTATAATCTATATAAAAAAAGAAAATGAAAAAAAGGAAAAAAAGGAAGATAAAAATAACGAATTCGTAAAAACTATTATAAATACCGAATTTATTAAAAAAGCTTTAAAATTAAAAATAACGATAAAAGCTTTATAGTAATATTATAAATAAGCTATATAAAGAATATATCGATATCTATTTTTTATAAATTAAAAATAACGAAAATAGAATTAATATAAAGTATATTCGGTTATAATTCTTCGTTATTTCTATCTATTAATTTAAAAATCGATTGTATATTATTATTATTATTATCAATTAATAGCTAGTCTTTAAATACTAAAAGAGATTTTAATAAAATTAAATATTTACGTATATGAGCTTTTAAAAAGTTAGCTAATATAGTAACTTTATGAATAACCGTATAAAGATAAGCTCTATATAGCAATAATACTCTTTATTAAATATTAGCAATTGTTTCTTTTGCTATATAGCTGGATTATCTTCTTTAAATCCGGGGTTTTCCTTTTATCTCTTTTATCTTTTTATCTTTTCTATATATATATATATATTTACAATCGCATATACCGACGGATCTTTTTTATAATTCAAAAAGTATATATATAAGCGTAATTTTGTAATAATATAAAAGGTTTAATTTTAATGTTTTTTTAATAAATCTTTTTTTTAAATAATTCTTTCATAGATATAAAGATATATTTGATTTATTTAAAAATTCCATTATAATCGTTTATTTAATACGAAAATTTAATTGCGAGATAAATTAATAAAATTTAAATAACCGAAAATCGAAGATTTATCATAATACAATTAAGAAATAATTATATAGATAAAAGAAAAAGAATTTTTATTTACTATCTAATTTAACAATATATTAATCGATTATTACGGTTAATATATTTTTTCCCGAATAATTTAAAAGGCGTAAATCCGTCGAATTTCAACGTTTTTAGCTTTATAAAAAAAAATTATATTCTTTTTTCCAAAGATTTCATAGGCGTAAATTAATCGAACTTTAACGCTGTTTAATTTAAAAAAGTCGTTATACTATTAAGCATTAATCAATATTAAATGCCTTAAGTTATATAATTCTTTATTATTTCTTTTTATTAATCAAAAAATATAACGGGGTAAATAAAGCGAATAATTAGTATTATCCGTAGCTAAACTAAAATCGGTAAAGGATTCAGAAACAAGACCTTCACCGAATCCAATAGGAATCGCTATATACCTATCGATTCTATCCACGGACCATCGGTATTCCCCCGTACCTATATCCGTATTATCCACTATAATTTTTATACTATACACCATAGCAGCTAACTACTTCTGGGCCCCCCTTACCCCTATACTCCTGTTTCAACAAGCGATATAGAATAGGAATTAATCCCTATTAATTAAAACAAAGCTATACCTTTGACAAAAATCGATTATATTTTATTTTTATTATTAACTAAAAGCTAGCTTTTAGAAATTAATAAAGATTCTAATTAAATTAAGTGCTTATATAATCTAGCTTTTTAAAAGCTAGATAATATAATAATTAAATAAAAATAAGCTTTATGAAATAATAATACTCTTTATTTAATAATTAATAATAATATTAAATATATTAAATTCGTATTATCTTTATTTTTGAATATATAGTTTTCTAAAACTATATAATTATTAATTAATAGAAATTATAATTAAAGAATCCGGGCTTATATTTATAACGGCCGAATATAATAAAGAAAATAATGATTTCTTTCGTAAAGATTTTAAATCTAGGCTTAAATTTAAACATTTTAGATTTGATGAATAGAAAACCGTTGATTTAAAGATGAATATAGCGAATATTAAATATAATAAATTGATAAATTTAATTTAGAATTATATTTACGAAATAATTATATATATTCAATGAATTAGCTAGTTAAGGCTTTTTGCCGAATAGATAGAGAGCTATGATATATTTAAATAGTTAACCTTTAGCGGAACGCCTTTAGCTAATTACCCCGGCCTTTATATAAAGCGGTAGCAGAACTAATAGATAGCTAAAGAATAATTAATTATCCTAATCTAACTCTAATTAGCTTGAATAACTACCGGCCGTTGAATTAATTTTCTTTAAATAATAATTATAAAACCAAACCTAATTAAACGAACAAACAGACCCGAATATATAATCTCTATTATATACCCAATATTGATTAATATTTAACCTGTATTTAAGCTAAAATACAAATCGGCAAAAACGATAAATTTTCTTTTTAGACTAAAAAGCGTTAAAATTCGATAAATTCGCGCTCTTTAAATTTTAAAAAAGGAAATATAATAATAATAAATTAATTTACTATTAAATTAAATAGCTTTAATCAAATCCTTCTCCTTTACATATATAATTATTTTTTAGCTATATTATAATATATCCTCGATTTCTTTACAGCTATATATTTTATTAATATATATCTAATTTATTTAGAATTTATTTAGAATTTATTTAGAGGATCTTTAATTAAAAATTATTTCTTAAAATTTGAGTTTAATTTTTTTTAGACCTTTAATCTTGAACCCCGAGATTATAACTCCCTCAATATTATTTGCTTCATCGATTAATTATAAATCGAATATAAATATATCAAAGAATTTTCGAAACACAATTTGATAATTTTAAAATTATATCATCTTTCTTTTTCTTTTTTCCTTTTTTCTTTTGAAATTTAAAAGAATTTTTATATACTTGATAATAATAACGATTTGATAATTATATTTGCGTAAAAGCTTAAGTAAGAATTCCTTTAAATTGAATATTTATTTTACGTTTTATTTTGCTTTTTATATTTTATTTACTATCTTTACCCCTTTTTCGAAATAAGGAATCGAATTAAAAAGCGTATTATTATTTAAATTCTCGTATTAATTATAATTAAATATATATTAAGCAAATGAATAGCTAATTTATAAAATAAATATAGATAAATAAAAGATCTTTTATTTAATTTATATATAATTGCTTTTTGCTTTAAATCTTTTAGAATAAGCTAATATAATCTTTTATATATTTTTCACTTTTCGTTTTACTTCTACATCGAATTAAGAATGTATAAGCTAAAACGATATATAAAAAAGATAAAATAGAGTTAGGCAATAATCTAGATAATAAACTTATGAAATTTCTAAATCGATTTCAATCCGCTTTATATAATAGCTAAAAATAAAACCTTCTTCGTTTATATTTATAAGTTTTCAATAAGTTGCAAATGTTTTATATAAATACAATTTTATAAATATAACAAAACTCGGAATTATAGCGTTTTTTAAGCTTTTACGGATTAAATAAAAGCTTTGAATGTTTTATCGATATTAATTATTAGTAAAACGAAATTAATAAATTCTTTCAAGAAAAATAATTAGTTATTTAAATGGCTGTTGTAATAATTAAATATTATAAGGAAAAGATTTTTAATATTGAATTATAGATTTCGTATATAGACGAATTTAAAAATTAATTTTTCTTAATATTTAAATATTTATTTTATAATTTCGCTCGAATTTTAAAAAAATTCCTTCGCCGTTATAACGTTTATATAAATCTTTACATAAATAATAATATCTGGCTATTCTAATTATATCCGGAAACTCAACCGTTATAGCTTAAATATTTTACAGCTCTCCCTTTATTATACCCAAATTTAACAACCTTCGCCGAATTATAATTATGTATAATTAAAGCGATAATAATAGAGATAACGAGCTTATATTATTAAAAAATAGCCTAAATCAACATTTACCTATTTATAAACTCTATAATATTGAAATCGTAATATGGAATTTCTAAAAAATATAAGAAAGTATATTCGGTACGCTTTTACGCTAAAGCTCGCTATCAATTATATATTATATAATTTTAAGCTTAATAAATAGATTATAACATATAATAATAAAATAATTCTATAAATATATAAATAGTAAATTGTTAGATACTTAATTTATAGCTATAATAGCTTATTAATTCATAATTTATTAAATAGCTTATAGAATATTTTGTTAGATAATTTATTAATTAATAACAATATCTATAGTAGCTTATTAATTAGGCGTTAAATTTATTAGTATTTATAATTTTACTTTTTTATAATAGCTTATTATATTATTTTCAAATTAAAACTCTTTATAATAGCTTATATTTATAAATAGCCTCAATTTTATATTAATAATCTAATCTATATATATAATTCTATATTTACTAGCGCTTTTAATCTTGTAAGAATCTTTTTGAAATATTATGATTAGTTTTAATAAATATTGAAGATAAAATAAGAAATATGAATTGCAATCAAATTAAATTATTTTTATAAAGATCTGGCGTTTATAAATATATTAATAATCAAATTAAATGGTTAAATATAATAAATACTTGCTAAATTATAGAAATATAATAATAATTATGCTGGAAAGCTTTCCAATATTTTAGAAAACAAAACCTAGCTATTTCTATATATTAATTATATAATTTATATCTAATTTAGGTAATTCTGGTTTTTCTATATATTTTAGCAAAAAATAGCGAAACGTTCTACCTTTATTATATAATTTAAAACGATATATTTATTATTATATATTATAAATTAAAAGCTTATTTTAATATAAAAGCAAACCGCTTTTAATCTTACCGCGATTAAATATTTATTAAAATATATAACGATAATCTAAAAATTATTCTCCGAGAAATGTTTCAAAGCTATATAATAAATTAGCGCTATACTAATATGTTTAAAGCAAATATAACGTTTTAAAGCTATTAATCATATTTACTTAAATATACTATATCGTTAAAAAGCTAGACTATAATTTTTAAACCAATTTAATTTCTTTTTAATTACTATTTGAAAAATTACGGTTCTTCTTAGAAATCTATTTAGGTCGCTATAACACCTTCCATACTATTCAAGCCGTTGAAACCTATCTTAGCGGCGAATGCGAATACGATTATTCCGACAATTTAATAACTATTAACGATATATTTTATACTAATCGCCGCTATATCGGCAATAGCTAATATAACTTCAAATTAAAATTTAGTTTCAAGCTTAAATATAATAATAATAAATTCAAAAATATATACCGCGGTAATACGCTTGAAAACTTTCTCTCTAATAGTAAAAATAATCGAGCTAAAAATAATTTCTATAAAGATAAAATTAATATTATTTATTTTAAAAAGGATTCTTAATCTATTAATTATTTAGTAAAAAGCGTATTATAATATATAATATCTGTACTTCTTATTATTACTTTACCGATATAAATTTAATTATATAATTATAATATTATACTTAAATTAAAAATAACGACCTTGATTAATTATTTAAAAAAAATGAACTTTTTGCTAATCCCGTTATCCCCGATAATTACAATTTTATCCAATAAATAATAATGATATTAACATTTAATTATAATTATTCTATTGAATAATAAATTAACGATTAAGCGTTTATATATTACATTATTAATAAAGATATCTATAACGTTAAAATATAAGCTCTCGCTAATTAATTCGTATTAAACCGATATTTACACGGTAAATTTCAAAATATCCTAATAAATATCGGAGCTATTAAATAATCTATAAACGGCAAAGCTTAATACCTCGCCTTTAAAGACAAGGAAGCTTATTATTAACCGTGTTACAGTTGCTATTAACTATATAGATCCCGGCCAACCGGCGCACGGGCTATTATATAGCCCATACCCCGGCATTTCAACAGCATTCTATCAACGCCGCCGCACAATTAAATACGCCTATATAAAAATCTAACATAATTATCAATAATAAATAATTCCTCTATTAACCTCCTTTTTCGTTAGAAAGCGTGGCGGGCGGTAAATATAATAATATAGCAGATCAATAAATTTAAGCTTAAAAATAATTTTTAAAAAAATATTAAATATAATTTATTATAATTTTCTTTTAAATTAGCTTAATTTTATATAAAATCTAGTTTAAAATTACGATTATAAAATAATTATATATATTTATTAATAGTAATATTTACGGAGTTATAGATTTTCGGGAATATATAAGCTAATTTATTATAGCGGGCTCCCGGGCGGTGTTTTTATAAGAAATAAGATTGTTATGGTGAACTTTTTCCAAAGAGATACCCCTTTGAATTTGAGGCCGTAGGCGATAAGCCGAATTAAGCCGGCGCGTAGGGCGCGCGGTGGCCGACCTATACGGTCAATAGCAACTACAGCACAGTCAACAACAAGCTCCCCTTAAAGACAAATATAGCTTCTAATTAAATAAAAACTAGAAAAATGCTACATCTATTAATTTAAGCCCAAAAAACGCTATAACCTTTATCGGAGTTATTAAAATATATATTCCGATTAGCTTAATTACGTTTTATATAATAAAAATTAATACCTTATTTTTAATATTTTTAGCAAATATAAAGTATTTACGAATTTATTTAAATAATATTATTAATAAGTTTATTAATATTCGATTTAATATCTAGCTTTTAAATCTCCTTAAAAAAAATATCTATAGTTTTTCTTATATCGTAAATAAATTATAAGCTTATTAATAAAAGCTTAATTATAAAATTGCTAATAGCAAAACGGCTATTTATCTATTAAACGATTCTATATTTTTATTATATACGCTAGATTCAACGATATCCTACTAATAATTTTCGCCGAAATTGAGAAATTCTGCTTTATATATTAAATAAACACTTTTACTTTATAATAATTATAAATTCAACTTTAAAATAATCGCTAATATTATATATATAAACAACGATAGCTTAATTCTATATATTATAGATTCGGCTATATTATTTTAAATAGGATTATTTTTAAAAAACTATATCCGCTTACGTAATATATAATACCTTCTATTAAACCTAATATAATCTCTATTTCGGATTATCTAATATTCTAATTTACAATATAAACATTAACTTCGCTTTTAACGAATTCCGATTAAATATAATTATACAAAATATTCGCTATAAAAATGCTTATAAAGATCCACTAATCTATTAGCAAAATCGAATACTATCATAAACCGCTACGATATATCTACCGTATTTTTAAAACGGAATTAAACAATATAATATCTAAAGAATATTAATTATAAATAGCTTTTAAAGCTATGAACAATACCGTTAATAACAACGATATTATCCCAACTTTAATCTTTAATATCTATTTATATATAAATATAAATTCCCTTTTTTTCACTTTAGTCGTCTGGTATACGGAAATAATAGATAAAGCTATAAAAAAGGTTAATACGCTTTAAATAAAGCGCTTAATCGCTAATATATTATATCGCTATATCGTTTTTAAAATTAAAGAAATTATCGGATTTCCGCTTTATAATAATATATATATTTACTACGAAAAAGTTAACAAAATCAGCCTATACCTAATCGCTATAATTAAAAATTATAATATTACTTTCAATATATTAAATAGATTTATTATTTTCCGATTTATGTAAATCTAGCTATATTATAAAGGAAAGCACGAAATCCTCAACGTCGAAATCCTATAAATTTAAACCCAATAATTAAAAACTAGCTTAAATCTAAAACTAATTTGAAATTTAAAGATAAGTTTAAAATTAAAGCTGAAATCCTAGCTCGCTATAGCTATACATAGCTAACGGGTAATATAAATAAGCTTAAAGTTCTAATGATATATTTTAGCTAAAAAGAATATAACGATTATATTAGCTATTAAGCTATATATTAAAAGTATTATTATAATATCTAATAAACCTTTCGAAATATTTAACGATAACGAAATTCTTAATTTCGTCGGCGTTGGATTCTTTAGCTTTATTAAATAAAATCCTCAAAAATATATTGAAAAATATATTTTCTTTATACGAATAAAATATAAAATTAAAGGTAAATGCTTTAGCTATATTTTTTCGAAATTTTATAATTTATAATTTAAAAGTATAATGATAAAAGCAAATACAATTTTTTTTATTTAGCTCTATATATATTATGTTTAAGCTAACGATTAATTTTAATACTCGCTTCTACGCTAATTAAATAAAAAGTATACTTCTCTATTCCAAATATTACCTAAATATACCTATAAATTAAGAAAATCTTTGAACGAATAATTTTAGCTTATTTCCGGAAAGAATTAAAAGATCGCTACCCCAAAAGCACTATAATATAGATCTTTTTGCCACTATATACTATCTCTAAATTAGACTTATATTAATACGATATATATTAATCTTATTATAAAAATAATCTAAATATATTTATCTCTATATATAGTCTATATTTAATAATCTTTAATTAGATTGATAATAGCTTTAATATAGCTAGTTTATTAATTAATAATACCTTATTATTCGAAATACTCAATTTTACTATTTATTTAAAAATAAATAAAAACATACTAGCTTTAAAATTAAACTTAAAATTATTCTTAATATATATATTTATTTAACTTTAACAATAGTATTATAAAACTAAATAACGATAATATCGTATTTATATAAAGAAATTAAAATAGCTATTTAGCTTTTATCGATTTTAAAGCTAACGATTATATTTAATATTATATCGAATAGCGTGTATATATAATTTTCATCGCTTTTGTCTATTAATTTAAGGCTGTTTTTAATATCTCCGTTATAGCCTAAATTGCTAAACTATTTAATAAAGAGGTGAAATCTTTTAATAAGCGTTTTGAATAAAATATAAATAATCTAAACCGAAGCTTAATATATATATTATTAGATTTCTTATATATCAAGCTATATATATTCTTAGATAATTTTTTTGTTAATTATAAAAACCTAAATAATTGAATCGGCTATATTATTATATTAGCTAAAAATATAATTATATAAATAACAGCTTTAATGTATATATTAACTTTATTGAAAATATAAATATATATTTTAAACATACTATATATAGCGTCTTTACGCCGAAATTTACGGAATAATTATTAATTTTAATATTAGTTATTATCTTAATACTATTATCAAACTAATTATAAACTATCTATAGCTCCTTATAATTCTTTTCAATTTTTATATGAACTATCTATCTTTATATAAATATTTAAATAAATTTAGTATTATTAATAAAAAGCGTTTAATAATAAATATAATAAATCTCTAAAATTATATAAAAATTATAAAATCGATAAGATGCATTGGATTATTAACGATAATAACCTAGCTAATATTATAATTAAAATCGCTTATAATATAGCATTAATTAAGCTGATTAATATTAACGAACTAACTATTAAAGCTAAAGCGGCTATCAAACGCTTTAAAAAGCCTTCAATTATAGAAATTACGGAGATTTCTAAGAAATAAGCTTAATAGAGCTAATATATAATTATAAGCTTAATAGAGCTAGTATATAATTTAACGAATTAAATTTAACAAAACAGGCTAATTAGTAAAAAAGATAAAATATTAATTGGTATTATTTAATACTAAATCCAAAATCTATTTAATACCTATCGATATTAATAAGCTATTTAAATTATTAGATTATAATATATTAAATTATTAAGTTATTCAATCTATTGACGCTAATGTTAAATATAAGTCTGTCGGTATATAATTAATAAATATATATAATCCGTTTATATATAACCTTTTTAATATATGTATTTTTAAGTATATAGGTTCTTCGGTAATTCTAAAAATTGCTAGTATTAAGTAAATTAGTTAGTTAGGGCTTTTTACCGAATAAGCAAGGGGCTATAGTAGATTTACGTGGTTAACCTTTAGCTAATTACTATTGCCTTTGCGTAAAGCGGAAGCAGAACTAGTGGGTAGCTACGGATAATTAGTTATCCCAATCTAGCCCGAACTGGCTTTAATAGCCACTAGCTGTTTAGTTAACTCTTTCCAAATAATAACCACGAAATTAAAACCGATTAAACGAATAAAGAAAACCCGAACATATAACCCCTAGTATATACCAAATAATATATATTTATTGATAACGTTCTAGATATTGATAACCTTTGAGATTATAATAATAATATTTACAAAATTAAAGGTTTTCGGAAATATATAAGCTAAATCATTATAAAGAGCTATTAAGCGGTATCTTTATAATATTTAGATTATTAATAAAGATATATAAAATTATCTAGAAAGCTATCTAAAAGCTTTATATTAATAATCGTTATATATAATAAATATTTTAAATATTTTAATTATATATATTAATTAATAAAAACTCTTTTATTAATTGTTCGAAGATATTTTAGTTAATGCTTTTAAATATTATCGCATATTCGAAAAAGCATTTTCGAAATAATTTATTAATATAATAATATTTATAATAAATAGCTAAATCCTAAAGATTCTTATCTATTTCGTAATTATAATAATATTCGCGAATTCTATAAACCTAAATTTACCTTTTCTTTATATAAATAACTTTCAAAAGAAAAAGAAAAAAAAAGAAAAATATATATCATTATTATAAAATTTTAGATTTTTGCGGAAAATATTAAAAGTTTTTGCTAAAGATATCGGTAATAATATAAAAGAAAAAGATATACAATTGAAATATATTTATTTTTCTAAAATAAAGGAATGGGATTTTGAATTATTATTAAATTATATATTAATAATATAATTATTGTATTTAATAATTTTTCGAAAAATTTAATAATCCCAAAATAATTAATTTCATTAATATAAAAATCATTTATTTTTAAAGTTTATAATAATATTGAATATGACCATTATCGTATTTTTAAAATATATTTTATCTATAAATTTAAAAATAAAGAGATTAAGCTTTATTAAAAATTATATTTTATAATTTAAAGCTATAGCGATAATAGGAAAATAGTGATTTTAATATAATTCTTAATTATTTAATATATTAACTAATATTTCGGTTTTATTTTATTTTCACCTCTTTAAAAGAAGCCTATTGATTTAAATTCGCGATAACATATGAATATATATTTAAATTAAATAATAATTATATTTTACAATTATTCTACTTTTTCTCAAGAAAGTATACGCTAAATCTTTTAAAAATACTAATTTAATCTATTTATTTCTCCTTCACAATATCCCCGAATTTAGCGTTTATTAATATTATATATATTCTAACTTTTATATTACCTAATTTATAATAAAGACCTTTATATATAATCTATATTTATTCGTCTTATAATAGGATTAAAGATTTAGCTTACGCGTAATGGAAATTAACGATATTTTTCATATATCTATAGTTATATTTAAAGTAAAAGAAGAAATAAAGTTTAAAATATTGAATTTAAAATAAAGCTTATAATTATTTGAAATATTATAACGTTTTTCGAATTTGATAGCATTTATACCCTATTTAATAACAGAGATATTATTATATACTAAAAATAATAAAACGAGAAACTAGCTTTTATTAATATTAAAGCCGATAATCGCGTTATATAATATTTAATCTAATATACCTATAATATCTACTTAAATTTTCTTTATTAATTCAAGACTATATTTAATAAAATTATAGCGGCTTAATATCTAGATTTGAATAAAAAGGCGTATAAGATTTTAAATAAAAGCTTACAATAATAAATACACTATTTAAATCGCGACTTATATTATATCCCGCTTAATTTCGGTAAAGTTAAATTAATATTATTCTTCAAAAGCTTTTTTGCTATTAATAAGGATTTTATATTTAAATTAGCTATATATTTATTTTAATAAATAGAACATATATAAATATAAAATTGATAATTCATAATAAATTTATTATATATTATCTTTATAAAATTAAATATATAATTCGTTTAATTTTTATTTTAGAGATATATAGAGTTTTAAATAGCTTCGATATTATTATTTATATAATAACGATTTTATGCTATATTATAAACCAATTCGATTTCCCCTTTATACCGCTAATAATTTATATAGACTCTTTTAACTTATACGAGAAATTTAGTCAACCTAGGTATTATATTTAAGAAATATTTAATTATAAATATAATAGCGCTAAAATAGATATACGAAAAAAGGGAGATTACGGAGATTCGCTAAATCTATAATAGAGATAATATAGCTAACGCTTTTATAAAAAGCATATTAAACAATATATTTAAACGCTTCCTATTAATTAATAATATTATCGACCGATTTAATAGCGATATTTGCCGGAATAAAGATTAGAAGAAGGGATATAAAGAAATTAGAAGGAATAAAAAAGAATTAAAGAATTCGATATATTTAAGCAATTGGTATTAATTAATATAAGATCCGACGAGAAATCAATATATATATATACATATATATATTAAATGGTATTTATATATATCGCGCTTGTTTAGATTAAAAAAAAGAATTAATATAGGAATTATAATATAAGCCCAGCTGGTTTTATAAATATTTATATCTTTTTAATTAGCTTTATTTAATCGGGTAAATCTAGGTAGCAATAGGTCGAGCGAATACGCTAGCTCTAATCAAAATTAACGCCCTTCGGAGCTATATTTAAATTTAATTAACAATAGCTTTTACAACTACTACTCACTTTCTTTATAGCTATTATAATAATAGAATCGATTTACAATTTAATATATATTACTATATTATCTATATAATATAATCTACCGATAATTCTATATTTATAATTATAGCCGAAAATTTAACGAAATTCGGAATTAATTAAATATCTATTTTTTCATTTAACTATATTTAAATAGAAAAATATTATATAGATTATAGATAAGGCTTTATTCATTAAGTAAAGATACAATCTCCGCTAATATTATTATTATTAATAGAAAAATAAAAGAAAAAAGAAAATAATAGAGTTAATTTAAAAAGAAAACTTAGAAATTCAAAATAGCTTTAATTTATATCCTTTTTAATAATTTTGACTTTATATATTTGAATCTATCTTATTACTTTTTAGTATAAAAGAGAAATCGATAATATTACCGGTATTTATAGCTTATTTTATGATAAAAAAAGGGTAATTAGAGAATAAAAAGTTTTTTTTCCTTTTTTTTTATAAAAAGCATTTAGATAAAGAAGAACCGTTATAATTAAATTCTAATATATATAATATAGATTATATCTATCTTTGCAAAATCTAAAATAATATATAAAATATAATAAATAAAGCGTAAATTAATAAAAGAGTAGATATTTTTTTTGGGAAAAATAAATCATTTATTATTATCTAATAAATATATTAATAATCGTTATTATTAGTTATATTAGTATCGGAATTGAGCTCGAAATTAATTTTATTTTTTTATTTTTATATTTAAATAATATTGAATATCTTTATAATTAAATTTATTATTAATTTTTTTCTAGTTTCGTAGCTATTTAAATAATTATAATAAAAGTTTTTCTAATATTGATAATTATATTAATTTTAATAATATATTGTCGGTAATATCTTTTATATAAATTCTATAATATTATAAGTATCTAATAAAAGCTTTTGAAATCAAATTATAATTATTTATAAATAGCGGTTTATCTTAATTATTAAAAATTTCGCGATATTTATAAAAAGGCTTATTATAATATAAAATAACATTTAATATTTAAAAAATAATAAAACTATCAAATTTACTTATTAATTTACTTATTATAAAGAATCTAGATAAATCGTTATTTTATTTGAAAAATTAATTTTCTTTAATTAATATATTGCAATTTCTATTATAAATAATAGGAGATTATCGAAAAGATTTACAATATTTCAAAAAATATTATTATTATATTTATATATATATTAATATTTTTGTTTTATAATTACGATAATAATATATTTAACATATAAGCTTTATTGATTTTAATACTAATAATTTAATATATAAATAAAGTAGAATATTAAGAATATAACTCTAAATTTATAATATCTTATTTAATATTTCTTTTCTATTAATAGGTTATATTATATAAATAATATAGTAATATATATATTAAGTTCTGAATTAATTTTATTATTAGTTTATATAAAGAGAGAGAGAATAAAAGCTATAAAGGCTATTGTTAAGTAAATTTAAATGTAGCCCCGAAGAGCGCTAATCCCGATTAGAATTAGTATTAGCGTTATAGCTAATTATAAAGCTAGCGCATTCGCTAAACCTACTATTATCTAAATTTGCCCAATAAAGTAAAACTAATTAAAAAATATAAATCTTTATAAATTTAATTATATTTATATTATACTTCCTATATTAACTATAGGGGCCGCCGCGTTAACTATGCTGCGGGCTATATTAATTATATAGATTGAATTACTGCAAGATTAATCAGCAGCCACCACCTATTTCGTCACCAAAATAATAATTATTATTGTTTATAATAAAGCCGCAAATATAACCCGCCCTTCCATATTATAATTACGCGGGGCAATTGCACAAATAACCTATTTCTTTCCTTTAAACCTCGTCGCCGCCAAACGTATACTCGCGTATCATATCGCTCCCTATTACTCATAGCGGCAATAATAACGCCTTACCTAATATCAATCATTACTAATCGTTTTCTGATATTAAACCCGAAGATTTAGATATTTCGCAACCTACTCTCATATTCCCAAAGAAATAAAAAGCTACAAAGGCCGCCCTAAATACCTTTAACGATAACGTATATCCATTTTTCTAAAAACTCCTCGAAACTATTAACAATTACGCTCAAGATTATGGCTTCGTTATTAAGAAGCGCCGGTCTAGCAATAAAGACGCCGTTACAAAGCAATAGACTCGCTACGATCTAGAATGCCATCATTCGCAATTATATAATAAGGTTATTCCCAAAAACCGCAATCACTAAGCAAGCTTGACAATTAGAAACAAGGATTCCGATAATAATGGACCTGTAAAGAAAAAAATTCGAAATATAAAGCTTAAAAACTGCTCGTAAAAAGCCAAAGCAATATTACTCAAAAAATCTCAACAATAGATTTTCCGAATTCGCGGTCAACACTAGAATTATTAGCCAGACGAGAATGCCTAAGATATCACGATATATAGGAAGCGTTATTAAGCAAATAAAGATTTCTAAAAACGTTTTTTTGACCTAGCTATAATGCCCAAAAGCATTAGCGCCGACGTGGCGGAGGTTTTAATAAAGGAGTTCCCCGGCGCCAACGTCAAAAATCGCGATATTTAGAATATTATCCGTGCCCGGCGCTTATTAATATAAAGCATACGAACATTATTTCAGGCTTTTCTTTATATATTTATGAACGATCTTAATATTATCGTAAAGATATATAGAGAGGATAAGGACGATAAAGATAATAAGATCGATGCTATTTAGTAGATCTATATCTGGTATCTAAATATATAGCGCTTAAATCCGGAGTTCCTCTCCGTTAATAATATATATAATATCGACGAATTCGGAATGCCTTTTTTTTAGCTAAATGGCGTCTCTAATATCTATATAACCTTCAACGCTTATTAGGCGTTAATAAAAGGAGAGATTATAAAATTATTCTATTGGGTTTTGAATATTACGAAGCGTACGGCATTTCGTTATATAATCGGAATATCCAACTATTTTAACGAGCAATTTCGATATAACCTTCAAAAAAGCGGCATATAATATCTTTCCTATAACTCCTACTCCTTCAATATTTATTGCCGAAGATCACCCGGGCAGAAAAGATTATCTAGGTATAAAATACCAGCTCTATTTATAATATATGCTTAAAAACGTAAACCATAATATCAAAAAGAAATAAAACGGAACCCTTAACGGCACCTACCTCGGAGAGGCCGGCTTTATAAAAGGCAGCAGTATTAGAAATACCTATAATCGAGATCCAAAAGAATCAAAAATAGCTAACGGCGAGCGCGATCCAGGTACTGCTCACACCGCTATAAATATATTCGATCTTAAAAATCGCCGGTAATATAACAGCGCATACATATATAACGATCCTCATATCAATTACGATCTAGATCGCGGCTGTACGCCCGAGGATTGTTCTCGTATTTAAAAAAATAAAGTTAACGGCATCGTAACAGCGATTCACGACTATATATACCTGAGCGATAATAAGCACAATGACCTATAGTAGCGAATATATATGGAATTTCCAAATTAACCAAAAACCCTTAAATATTAGTAAAAAACGTATATGCCGTATATAAAGAAATTTTATATTTTCTATATTTCCCAAAACCGCAATTATAATATCAAAATCATTTCTCGTACAAAAAGATCGTATATTATGCTCAAAAAGCTGTTTAAAAATCGCTAAACCAACCTTTATCAATTATATACCCGTATCATCTAATTAACCCGTCGCATTCAATATAACTTTAAATATCGCGTAAGAATAAAACGTCGCGAGGATTTAAGTAACTATTTAAACCCATACCTCTATAAACACCTCTTTAAACAAATACCTAAATTTGCGTTATTAAGGATTGAAAAATAGGTCGAAATAGCTAAAAAAAATTTTAAAAAAAAGCCGGGCGATAATTATAATAGATATAACCAAACTTTTAAAATACGTTAATTCTTTATTTATTTTTATTCACATATTAATCCATAGTTATCATAAATTTAATAAGGATTGCCTAATTAAGGCAAGATTGCTACTGTTATCCAAAATAATACGCTTTTATTTATTAATCAAATTAACGAGCATTAGTACTTTTAACGTAACTCTCCTTTACCCCCCGAAATCATCTATAAGCTCGCCGAATAAAACCCGAACCGTATACGAAACAAACGAAAGCACAAAAACACCATAGAAGCTCGTAATACAAATATAAAAACCGCTGCTCGTTACGATATACCCAAAATCAAAAAGCCGAGAAAATTATATATTAAAAAGCTTACGCAAAAGGAGATTATCACGCAACAACAAGCTATCATCACCGCCTTACTCAAAAGCGGCGATAAAAGAAACGCTCCACCGGCCACTACACCAATTACTCTACAATCTATATAAAAAAAGGAGGAATAATAAAAAGAAGAGGAACAATAAAAAGAAGAGGAAGACGAAAACATTGGTTTCTATAAAATTGAGCGTATTATTAATATTCGCATTCGCAAAAGCCGTTAAAAGTTCAGTATACGTTAGAAGGGCTTTAAAGCTAAAGATAATGATTAGAAGGTTCGTAAAGATATTACAAACGAGCTGTACAAAAAATATATTAACGCCTATTCTTTATAAACTAAAGATAGCGATAACGAGGATAAGGATAAGGCTAGTGATAATATTAATCGCGATAAATTCGCGCCGTCCTCGCCTTTTAACGTATAGCTTCTTTAAGCTATGCTATTATCAATTTGTAGCGCCGGCGGTTAAAGACGCCGGGCCCGTACCTATGGCGGCTAGAAATAAAGAAGGCGGTAAAGCAATGAAACGGCAGAATTCTACGAAGATTTCAAATCTAAGCCCGGATTTAAGCTTTTCAAACCTAATTAGCATAGGGCTATGCTAAAGGATAGGCGTGGCGGCGGTAGCTGGCGGCGGTTGGTAGTAGGGCTGGTAGGGCTGGTAGGGCTGGTAGGGCTGGCCAAAAAGTCAATTAAAAAACGATTTTAAAAATAATATATAGCACAGTTTATTGCAGCTATAGGCGGATTTTAGTAGCAACTGCTAATTGCGTATGCTTATTAATAAATTTTGAGATTGCGGTAGTAATATTTGGTGGATTAGAGGCTATTTATACCAAATGCTTGATTTAATATAGTAATTTGGGTGCGGGGTATCTAGCGTGACTTATTCAGGAAGTATGAACGTTGCGGCGATTTTTTTTCAAAGGGGTACGTACCCCTTTGAAAAAAAGTGAAATATCGAAAGCCGTATTGAGCCGGGCGGCCGGGGCGCGAGGTGGTCCGTGCGCTGACCTACACAGTTAACATAGCCCGTAGCACAGTTAACGCGGCGGCCGCTATTAAGTATCCTCTCTTTAAGCTCAAATAAGCACTATATATATAAATAGCATTTAATATATATATATGCTAATTTCTCGTCGGATTTAGCACTATTAATACTAACTCTTTAAATCTATTTAATTCTTTAATTCTATCTAATACCCTCTTTTTAATCTTTATCCCGGCGTATATAACCGTTAATCTATATAATAATCTTATTAATTAATAGGAAACGCTTGAATATATTATTTAATATATCTTTAATAAAAGCGTTAATTATGTTATCTCTATTATCAATCTAATAAATCTTTGATTTTTTTCATATATCTATTTTAGCGCTATTATATCTATTATTAAATATTTTTCAAATATGATATTTAATTTAAGTAAGTATTTATATTAGCTAAAGGAGTTTGTATTTATTATTAACGATAAAGCGGTTCGTAATATAATATAGAATTGTTAATATTTAAATAACGATATCGAAACTAGTTATAATTCAATATATTATTAAAGCGAGCAATAAAGAAATTACGCGTTTAGGTTTATATAATTAGTATATAACGAAATTGCTGCGAATTATAAATTCCGTATTTATATATATCTTATTTATTAAAATTGGCGTATAGTTGATTTAATTAGAGAAGTCCTTAGTATTAGCAAAAAAGCCGTTGAAAATAATATTAATTTAGCTTCACCGAAATTAAAAAAGATATAATATAAGCCGCGATCTGAATAATCTATTGATTATTAAAGGTGTTTATTTAAGGTTTTATAAGCTTTTTTGTTTAGATTTATATATTAAGCCGCTATAGCTATATTAAAAGTAGTTTTTAATTAATAGGGAAAAAATAGATAAATGTTATAGGCGCATTAGATTAAATATTATGTAATGCAATTATCGGCTTTAGTATTAATAAAGGCTAATTTCCCGCTTTATTATTTCCAGCGTATAATAACGTTCTTGCTGTTGAATATAATACGGGCGCCGATAAATTTAAAAAGCGTTATAATAATTAAAGTAACTATAAGTTTTACCTTAGATTCAATATTCCCGAACTTTATTTCTTTTTTCGCTTTAAACGCGGGCGTAGATATATAAAAGATATTGTTAATTTATATTGCGTAGAAGCTAAATTTTTAATTTTATTACGAAACAAATAAATACAGATTATATATAAAGACTTTTATTATAAGACAAATAGTGTGAAAATCAGAATATATATATTATTAATAAACGTTAAATTCGGGGATATTATAGAGGCGAAGTAAATAAATTAAAATGGTACTTTTTAGGAATTTAGCGCGTATTTCTTTAAAAAGAAATAAGATAATTATACGACGCAATTGCTATTTAGCTTAAGTATATACCTATATAAAGTCGCGAATCCAAGCTAATAAGCCCTTTTTTCAAAGGGTAAGAATTAAAGCGAAGATAAAACATTAGCTAATATATTAAATAATCGAGAATCATATCAAGACCTCTATTTTACTATCGTTACTATAATCTTAAATTAGAAAGCGTAATCTCCTATAAAGCTTAATCTCTTTGCTTTTAATTTTACGGATAAGATATATTTTGAAGATATAATAACCGCTATATTTAATTTTATTAAAGATCTTAAAACGGAAAACTCCTACGTCGATTGAATTAAATATTTCGATATTGTTGAATTCTTCGAAAAGAGCGTTAAATATAGTAATTATATCGTCGGTAGATAGTTTAAAAATTAATTCGAAATCCCGCTTCTATTTCTTAAAGAAATAGATATATACCGGTTATATATCCTTCTCTTTTATATCGTTATCGATATTTTCGGCAAAAGCCTAAATATCTTTTGCGAAAACCTTAATATTTTCTACAAAAATTTAAATATTTTCCGTAATAGCATTTTTATAGGGTTTTTATTTGCGGAGGGCGGGTTTACTTTCGTATCGATTAAAGATATCGCGATTATATATATATAGGCGATAAATAATAGATTGGAAAATAGTAAATCTATTTAATAGATCGAGAGTAAGGTAATAGCTTATAGGGGCTTATCTAACCGTTTTTCTTTCGCTATATATAGATATCGCTTTAAATTGTAAATAATATTATATCGTTTATATTAAGGCTGTTGCGGGTATAGAAAGTATTATTAACGAAACGCGTAGTTTTAAGCTTACGGATAGCTTTCAAAATAGCTTAATTCGCTTTACTATCTTAAAATAGTTCAAAGCGTAGAAACAAATTTAATTATAATATACTATAAGCTTTAAAAATAGATAGTATAGGGATTGAATCGTTAGAGCTAACGGTATTATTAACGGCTTTTAATAGTTATCTAGAATATAGCGTTTTGGATTATAATATAATATAATTCGCTATTAAGGATTTTATATATTCGGCGGAAAAGTATATAGTATCGCTTTATTTTGCCGATAGATTAATCAACTTTAATAAAGATTTATTTAAATTCGATATTTATAAATTTAGCTTCGGATTAAAATTCTTTAGCTACGAAATTTATATTAACTTTATAAATAAGTTTGTTCAACGGGCTTTAGTAAATTTTTGCTTATAAGCAGCAAAAAAGCTTTTATATAGCTTTCGTATTTATAAATAAAAGGAAGCTAGTTTAATTAAAGCTTATATTTTCGTTAACAATATATAAAAAGAGCTTATTATTTAGATATATAATATCTATTAATACCTTAGCGTTAAAGCTTATATCCATTTTAATAATAGATTTAAAGCGATAAAGTGTTTAATTATATAATTAGTACGAATAATATAGCTTTTAGATTTTTTTAAATATTTTGTATAATATATCTTTATAGCTAGTTTTTTTTATATACTTTTAGAAAATATATATTTTTTAGATATTTAAAACAGCGATAAAGAATATATAACTAATCTTTAAAAAAGAAGGTTATTATAATTTCCCTCTTATCTAGGAATAAATAAATATGTCTTTATTTGCGGATTATAGAAATCAGAGTTATAGAGCCGACGATTTGGTTTATTTAATTATTAAATTTAATGTATAAGAGATTTATATTTTCAAAAGCGAATAGGAACAGGGTGTTAATAATTAATATATAGAACTTTTAAAGTTAAATTATTTGCGTATAAATGCTTTATATTGCTTGATTCTTATAATTAATTATTTCGTAGCGCTTATATTAAATATAATGCTTTCAAAATGTAAATAAAAGTAACGATCTATTAATTGGAATTGCTATGCAAAGGTTGTTTAAAGAGTTATTACGGGGTTTATAATTATAATAAATCATAGAAAGATTCAGTTTTAGAGGTATATTGAAGCGAAATATTATTATAGATTATTTTTAGTAATTTCATTATTTTATATATATATGTATTAGCAAAAGGCTCGTTATATAAAAGGCGTTCGTATTATATTAAGAACGATATATATTTAGCGTTAGTTTTATATATTTCGATTTTAATATAATATATATTATAATAGCAATAAAATTATCGGCGTTTTTATAAAAGGTGCTTATTAAAGTAATAGTTCTCTTTATTATAAATATAATAGCACTTTTTCTAATTTATATTAATTTTAGTTGAAATTGCTGCTGATTATTATTATTATCGTTATATTATTCATTGCCGCTAGTAAAATTATTTTTAAATCTGTTATTTTTATAGAAATTGCGGTATTATTAATTCATTATTCTTTTTATAGCGTTAGTTAAGAAATATAGCGTTAACGGGGGTATTATAATTATAATTATATCTATAGCTATAGCTGCTATATTTAATTGGGTATAAATGAATAGCTAGATAAATTAGGAATATTTTAATTAACGCTTTAAGGTTTAAAAATAATGCTTTGGGTATTGAGGATTTTTTTTAAAAAATATAGCCTTTAATTCTATAATAGAAATAAATAACCGTAAGTTTTAGATTCGCTTTATTTATAAACTTTCACCAAATATTCGTTAATATAATTAAAGCTTATTTAGCATTCTATTAAATATTTTATAAAGATTAAAGCTTTGGTTTTTTAAGCGTATTTTATTAAATATTATAATTATTTAATCGATATAATAATATTTATAATTAATATTAATATTAATATTAATATTAATATTAAAATAAGTTTTGATTTCATTTAGATATCCGTAAATACTTTTTTTATATAATATTATATATATAGTATTATTTTATAGATTTTATAATATTCGGGGGAAGATAGTAATAGATTAGATAGCGAAAAAATTATAAAGTTTATTATCGAATATATTATATAGCTTGCCGCTATATCTATAATTATATTCGAAGATTTTAACGAAGTTCGTGATTAATTGGATATTTATCCTTTCGTTTATATATTGATTAAGCGGGAGAGTCTCGTATAGATTATAGTTGGAATTGAATAATTCTTTAGTTTTTTTAATAACAGTAGAATTATCAGAATCTTCGGAGAATTCGATAAATAGTTATTTTCGTATTTCTTTCTTATTTTTCCTATTATTTTAAACGGGATTATATATATGGTCCTAGTTAATTATACCGCTATCAATTAGCTTTTTAATCTTTATCTTTTCAATTTTAGAAATAATATCTATAAGGTTATCGTCGAATAGGGTTTTAGGTATAGCTTTAGATTTATTTGGAGCATCAAAAAGCCTGGATATCGTAGATTTATAAATGCTGCTGCTAATAAATATAACGAATATTAATTTCTCTATTATCTTAAGGTTTCAATTTGATTAAATAGCGGAGGCGTTATTAGAACCGCTTAGGCGTAAGCTGTTGCTGTTATATATATATAAACGATCGCTAACGTCGATAAATTCGTTTATTTCGGCTAAAGCGGGCGGGTATCCGTATTTCTATTCGTAAAACTTAATTCTCGTATATAGGATTTATTAGATATACTAAACGTTATCATATATCTCGAGTTCGGCATTATAGAGTTCGACTAAAAGCTATAAAGGCGGGGTTTTATATATTCATAATTAGTTAAAGGCTTTATCTATATAGCTATAGCTTAAAATATTATAAACGCTTCGGCGATATAGGAAAAAGCAGATAGCTTTTTTAAATATATAATGCGCTTTACTGAACTTCGCTTTCGTTTAATCGCTAAAATCTTTCATAAAGGAGTAAAAAGTATATTATTGTAATAACGGGCATTTTTAATTTACTATACGATAAAGGTATTTAATTCGATCTAGGATAGGTTTTAAGATATCTCTTTAATATCTTAGAACTAAAAATCGAGCTATTTAAATATAGGGTTTGTAATATCGAAGATTTTTTTTAAAAGGCTCTCCAATAATTACGTTACCTTATTAAAAGCTTTATCGTTATAGATAATTATCTCTTTCTTATAATTTATTTTGATAACTTTTTAAAGTAGAGATTAGCATATAAGCCCGGTTAGTATTTATCGTGAAAATATAATAAGTAAATAGAATAAAGTATTGAAAAATATAATTTTAAATCTATAATATATTATTTAGCAATTCGCTTTCCGTTATGCCTTATATATTTAGCGTATTTAACCGTAGTGAATATATTGAGGTCGGGTCTATAACGCGTTTTCTAATTTATATTCTCTTTTTTTTAAAATCTAAAATAGGTAGGGCAAATAGGGAAATAGGATTAGCTGAAAAATAAAGGGTATTATTTAACGCGTAGGGGCTAGAGCTCATAGGTAATTATAGATGATTTTTAAATATATAATTCGATCTTTAATATATATACTTTTTTTTGTCTTAAAGATTTATATCTTAGGGAAGGTAAAAGAAGATAAAATATAGAAAATTATCAGAGATTGCGATTTTAGCGAAAAGTTTATAAAAGATCTTTAATTATTCATTCAATTAAATATATAATCAAGAGGCAATTATCGCGAAAATCAAGTTATTTACGATATAATCGTAGCATTGTTTCTTTTTTTAGCTAAAAGTTCAATATAAAAGCAGCTTAAAAAAAGAAACTTAAGAAAAATACTATAGATTATTATAGTAGAAAGGTGTTTTTCGTTTTTAGTATAATTAATCTTTAATTCTTTTTAATATAAAAGCGTATAAGGAAAAAGCTATATTGAAAGCGTTTAAATTAAACCTATCTTTTATGCCATTATTTTAACTATATTAAAGTTAATTTATAAAAGAATAGAGAGAGTGGTAGTTATTAAAGCTGTTATGAATTGAATCTAAATATAGCCTCGAAGGGCGTTAACCCGATTAGTATTAGCATTAGCGTTATAGCTAATTGCAAAGCTAATATATTCGCTAAGCCTACTACTATATAAACTTGCTTAATTAAGCAAAGCTAATTAAGAAAAAATAAATCTTTATAAACCTAGCTAGGCTTATATTATATTTCCTATATTTTCTAATATATTTTATTTATTTAGCATATTTAATTATAACTAATAAATTTTATAGCATTATATATATTTTTAATTTATACTTTTTTTTCTTTCAAATATAAAATAGATAAAATAAATAATAAAGTAGAATTAAAGGGAAATAAAGGGTAATATTTAATATATAAAGGCTAGAATTTATATAATTTCTAAATATATAATTTCCATTTTTAGATATATATAAAACAGTTTTTAAGGTCGAGATAATATTTAGAAAAGATTATCGGAAATTGCGATTTTAGCGAAGAATCTATAAAAGATTTTTAGGGTTTATTTTAATTAAGCGTCTAGCTTATAATTCAATATATAATAGAGGGTTATTTGGAATATAAATATAATTCTTTAATTTTTATAATTATATATAGAATATACTTAATTGAAAAGAATAATTCAAGGAGATCTATAATTAAGCGTAATATTATAATTATTAATAATGTTTTTAATATAAATAATTCGCTTTTTCGAAAATAAATTTGCGGAACCCTAAATTAATAAATTATTTAAATCTTTACTATTTCTTTTAACTATATTGAAATTAATTAATATCGGTGAATTATATTGTATAAATAATATAAGTAATATATATATCAGAATTAAATCGATTTTATTATTATTATAGCTAAAAGATATAAAGTAAATACTAATTATAAAAGCTATTATTAATTAATTTTAAAAATAGCTCCGAAAACCGCTAATCCTAATTAGGATTAATATCGGCATTGCAGCTAATTATAAAGCTAGCGTATTTGCTAAATCTATTATTATCTAAATTGTTCGATTAAATAAAATTAATTAAAAAGTATAAATCGCTATAAATCTTGTTGGGTGCACTGGGTTTATGTGACTCTCTCTTCGTCGTTTCCTTCCGTTGATTAAAGAGTCGATTATGTGTTATTGTTGTTAACTAGAAGCCAGCCCTTAGAGGCTGGCAGAGATTCTACTTAAGTTGGCTTGCTTACGTAAGCTAGCCTTTGAAGGGCTAGCTAACGTGGCAATGACCGTATAGGGATAAGCCCTACACAGCAACGATACTGTTCACTCAATAAATCTAGCTAAATTTATATTTTAATTCGTATAATATATATTTCATTACAAATATTAAAACAAATCCTTAAAGCAAATTAAGAAATATTATAACTTAAAATGTTAATTTTTAGATTTTTCGGTAAATATTTATATTTCGCTATAGATTGAAAATTCATAGCTAAAAAGATTAAAAAGAAAAGCTTAAATATATTAGATTCTTCAAAATAATAATAAAAATTAAATATTAAATCTATTATTTTAAATTATTATTATAATATAATCGGATGTATAATGTATTTTCTATGGTTTATTTAAAGGATTTTATTTTTGGAAAAGGAAAGATTTTTTAATAATAACATCGATCTTTTATAGCTCAAACCCGAAATTAAAAAACAAATAGTTAAATAAATTATAAATTTTAAAGTACTTAATATAGAAGTATATTATTCAATTAAATAGAATAATAAATTAATTAAATATAATAAATAATTAGTATTTACTCATTATCTTTAAAAAATATTATTAAATATAATCGAAATTTAAATAGAAGAAAGATAAATTGTTTATATAGATAAAAAGTTTTAATTTATCGATATTCGGAAAAGAACTTTTGAGCTATTTATAAAAATAATAAATTTAAAAATAAATATTCAAGCGAGTTTGAAATTAATTAAATATTCAAAATAATAAAAGATGATTAAAAAATATCGTTAAAGTATATAATATTATAAAAACTAAAGGAAATATTAAAATTTTATTAAAGAAATATTATATTTAAAAATTATATCATCGATAGATTATATTATATAAATAATACGAATTAATAGATTCTATTATTATTATAGCTATAAAGAGAATAAATAGTAGCTATAAGAATTATTATTAATTAAATATAAATATAGCTCCGAAAAGTATAAATTCCGATTAGAATTAATATCGGCCCTATAGCTAATTGCAAAGCTAATATATTCGCTAAGTTTATTATTATTTAAATTACCCGATTAAATAAAGTTAATTAAAGAAATATAAATTTTTATAAATTTATATTATAATTTCTATATTTCATATTTCTTATAGCTAAATTAATATTATATATATAATTGGTATTTAATACATATATATATATATATATATTAACTTTAGCATTAATTAATATTAATTTGCTTAAATTTATTAAATCTTTTAATTTTTCTATACTCCTCCTTTTAATCTTTATTCTAATAAATATAACCGTTAATTTATATAATAATTTTACTAATTAATAAAAAACGCTTGAATATATCATTTAATATATTTTTCGTAAATATATTTATTATATTATCTGTATTATAAATCTAGCGGGTTTTTATAATCTTTCTCTTTTTATATATTTATTTTAGCATTATTACATTTACTATTCAACGTTTTTTTAGATATAATGCTTAATATAATTAAATATTCATATAAGTTAAAAGAGTTTACATAAATTATTATCGATATAAACGGAAAATTAAAGTGGTTTATAATATAGTATAAAATCTTCAATATATAAATAGCGATATTGAGATTATTTATAACTATATATTTTTAAAATAAATATTAAACGAATTATATATTTAATTTTATAAAATTAATATATAACGAAATTGCTATAAATCGTAAATTATATATATATGTATCGTTTATGAGAATAAATATAGAACCGATTAAATTAAAAAAATCTTTATTACTAATAAAAGGTACAAAAGAATAATATAAATTTAATTTTGGAAAAATTGAAAAAGATATAGTATAAACTGTAATCTAAATAATTAATTTATTTGCTATTAAAAGCGTTTATTTAAAATTTTATAACCCTTTTAATCTAAATTTATATATTAAGCGGCTAAAATTATATTAAACGCAGCTTTTAATTAATAAAGGAAAACTAAATAAATCTTGTAAATATATTAAATTCAATATTTTGTAGTATGGTTATTAGCTTTATTATTAATAAAAGCTAATTTCTCGCTTTATTGCTTTTAATATATAATTACGTTTTTGCTATTAAATAGAATATAGACGCTATTGAATTCGAAAAGCGTTATAGTATTTAAAATAACTATAAGCTTTAATTTAAATTTAATAATCTTTTTCTTTAAATAAAAACGTCAATGTATAAAAGATATTATTAATTTATATTATATAAAAGCTAAATCTTTGATTTAAATGCGAAATAAATAAATTTAAATATAAATTATGTATAAAGATTTTTGTTATCAACTAGATAACATAATGGTTAAAATATATATAATATTAATACATATTAAATTCGGGAATATTGTAAAAAGAAAATAAATAGATTAAAATAATGCTTTTTAGGAATTTAGCGTATTTCTTTTAAAAAAAAAGGAAATAAGATAATTATATAATATAGTTATTATTTAGCTTAAATATATATCTATATAATATCGCGGATTTAAGTTTATAAAATCTTTTTTAAAAAAGATTTTAGTTAAAGCGAAAATGAAATATTAGCTAATATATTAAATAATTAGAAATTGCGTTAAAATCGCTACTTTTTTTATTATCGCTATAGCTTTAAATTACAAAGCGTAATTTTTTATAAAGTTTAATCTTTTTATATTTAATGTTATAGATGAAATATACTTTAAAGATATAGTAACTGCTATCTTTAGCTTTATTATAAATCTGAAAATAGAAAACTTTAATATTAAATAATTAGGTGTATGGAAGGAACGGGTGATACGTATTTTGGTGTGCATGTTAGTCAATTCTGGTCCGGGACCGTCCCGGATTATACTTAGCCAATATATACCGCTTCGCTTCCCCCATTTCCTGATCAGACTCTCAGACTCTCAGACATTCAACTGCTGTCATCTTTGGTGAAATTATTTCGGTATTATTAACTTTTTCGAAAAAAAAGCGTTAAATATAATAATTATATTCTCGGTATATAGCTTAATTATTAATTCGAACCCCTATTTCTTTTTTAAATATACATATATATATATCGGTTATATATCCTTTTTTTTATATTATTATCGATTTCTTCGGCAAAAGCTTAGATATTCTTTATAAAAAAATTAATATTTTCCATAAAAATTTAAATATCTTTTATAACAATATTATATATTTTATTATTATTCTTTCTCTTTTTATTCTTAAAGCTTTTAACGCAATTTTTTTATTAAAGCGAGCTTATTTTTATATAAATCGAAGGTATTGGGATCGCGTATATATAAGCGATAGATAATAGATTAGAAAATAACAAAGTTAATTAAAAAATTGAAAATAAAGTTATAGCCGTTATATAAAAATAGCTTATAAAGGCTTATTTAGCTATCCTTCTTTCGTTATATATAGATATTGCTTTAAAGCGTAAATAATATTATATTGTTCATATTAGGGTTATTATAGATATAAAGAGTATTATAAAATATATAGTTTTAGCTTTATATATAGTTTTTATAATAGCTTAAATCGCTTTACTATATTAAACCGTTAATAAAGCGAGAAAAGATTCAGTTATAATATATAGGAGCGCGGCTATATTAATTGTGCTGCGGGCTCCGTTGACTATATACGTACTTTTTTGGCCAACATCACCAAAATCCTAAGGGGTACCGTACCCCTTTGAAAAAGAATCACCGCAACATCCATGCTTCCTACAGGGATGCCGCCCGGGAGCCCGCCATAGTAATTTGGCCTACGCACTCCCGAGAACCTTTAAATCTATAATTATTACTGCCGTAATCTACAAATTTATTAATAAATACGTATAGTTATTTTGCAATTGCAATTCTAAGCTAAATACTTTATAAAACTAAGCTAACCTAAAATATAAATATAATAAAATATATTTAACGTTTTTTTTAAATCGCTTTTAAATTCAAATTTATTAATTTACTTCAATGCTATATTGCTATACCTGTTTTTTAACTAACGGCCTTATACTAATCAGGTTTAAAACGTTTAAATCCGGGCTTAAATTTAAAATCTCTATAGATTTTTTGCCGTTAGCCCTTTAACCGCTGTCCTAATTAGCTACGGGTACTACGGCTTCCTCGGCTAATTGATAATATTAATCATACAACCGCTTCAGGAAGCTATACGCTTAGTAAGGATCGGGGATAATCTAATAGTCGTTTATAGCCGGGAGGCCCGTAATATTAGCGGAAGAGATTATAGCGGCGAGAATAGCGGAGTTATTATATTTAGGAAAATTGATATTTAGCGGTAATAGACGTGAATTTTTTGTCAATAAGTAACCTTTATATAAAATTGTTTATTTTGGTGGTGGTTGTATAGATGTATGAAAGTTATTGCTAATTAATTATATTTTGACATTAGCCGAAAAAGTATATATATAGTCAATAGAGCCCGTAGCACAGTTGATATAGCCGCGCCTAATATATAGATAAGCTTTAAAGATAAATAATATAAAAATAAAACTATTAAAGCTAATAATATTATTTATAGCTTTAATAATTATTTAAAATGAAATATCCCTAGATATAATATAGTATAATTCGCTATAAAGGATTTTATATATTTAGCGGGAAAGTATATAATATCGCTTTAATTTACCGATAAATTAATAGATTTTAATAAAGATTTGCTTATATTTAATATTTGTAGATTTAATTTTAAATTAGAATTTTTTATATTTGCGGAATTTATATTAGCGTTATAAATAAGTTTATGAAATAAGCTCTAATAGATATTTGCTTATAAACAATAGAATAGTTTTTATATAGCTTTTATATTTATAAATAGGACAAAGTTAATTTAATTAAAGTTTATATTTTTATTAATGATATATAGAATAGCTTTGCTATTTATATATATAACAGTTATTAAAGATTCGGCGTTAAAATTTATTTCCGTTTTACTAATAAATTTAAAATAATAGAGCGTTTAATTATATATTTACTAGGAATACTATAGCTTTTAGATCTTTTTAAAAATTTTGTACAATATATTTTCGTAATTAATTTTCTTAAATACTTTTAGGAAATATATATAATTTCTAGATGCTTAAAACGTTAATTTAGAATATATAATTAATTCTTCGAGAAGAAAGCCGTTATAGCTTCTTCTTTATTTAAGAGAAACTAAATATATCTTTATTTACGAATTATAAGAAAAAAAGATTATAAAGCCGATAATTTAATTTACTAAATTATCAAATTAATATACAAAACGATTTCAAATTTTGAAAGCGAATAAAAAAGGGCTATTAGTAATGAATATATAAAAATTGATTATGTTAAATAGAGTAAAAACGCTTATAATATTTATAAAGGTAATTATTTAGCTTAATTCGAATTTAATTTTAATTTTATTTATATATAATTCATTTTTTATTAATTTGAAATTAGGGTATTTATATATAAAGATTTTATATTATTTAACTTCTATAATTAATTATTTTATAACGCTTTAGAAATATAAACGAAAATAACGATATATTACTTCAAATTATTATATATAAATCGTTTAAAGAGCTATAATAAAATATAGGAAAGCTTGGTTTTAGAGATATATTAAAGCTAGATATTATTATAATTCGTCTTTAATAATCTTATTTTGTTATATATATATATATATTAGTAAAAAGCTTTCGTATTATATAAAGGATGATATATACCTAGTATTAATTTTATTTATTCCGATTTTAATATAATATACGGTATAATAACGACGGAATTATTAGCGTTTTCATAAAAGATATTTATTAAACTAATAATTCTTCTTATTATAAATATAATAGCACTTTTTCTAATTAATATTTAATTTTAATTATAGTTATTTATTATTACTGTTGCTAAATTATTTATTGCTGCTATTAATTTTTTTTTATTTTGTTTAGAAATTACCGAAATATAATTCGGCGCTATTTTCCCCCGAATGTTTATAAAAGCTATAAAGTAATATTATATATATAATTTTATAAAGAAAGATATATTTGGGAATATTTATAATCAAATCAAAATTTACTTTGATATCAATAGTAAGTATAAATATTATTATATCGATTAAGCCATGATACTATTTAATAAAATACGCTATAAAGATCTAAATTTGAAATTTCACGAAATATTCAATAAAATATCAAATAAGCTTTAGCTATATTAGCGAGTATTCGGCAAAAACTTCGTAAATAAAATAAATTTAAAATTTACGGTTATCCGCGCTTATTATAGCGTAATAGGATTAGAAACTACGCTTTTTAAAGATTCCTTATATCTAAAGCATTATTTTTAAATCTCTAAATATTAATTAAATATTTCTAATTCACCTAAACACTCCTTAATTTATAATTAAATACAGCAATTGGGATTATAGCTATAATTACTATTATAACGACCCTATTAATAGGATATTTCCAGACCGGTATTACGAAAGAAAATTAAGAAAATGCGGACTTTATTATTAAAGATATTATGCGAATTACCGTTATATTTATAATCGTAGCCAAAAAAATTAACGAAAATCGTAATTAACTAAATATTTATACGCTCGTTTAAATATATTCGAAATAGAAAAGTTTTATATAAATTATAAGTAAGCTTTATTTATCGGATAACAGTATTTTTCTCGTTATTATTATTACCGTTATTCAACAAAATAGATAAAAGGGAAAAGGGAAAAATATAAAGCTATTTCGGTAAAATTATCTTTTCGTTCTTTTTAAACTCAGAATCGCTTTAAGTTATACTCTTCTCATACTCTCAATTCTATATATCTAGGTTTATTTTGATGTTTCTTAGCTAAAAAGAAACATTAATAAAGTTAGCATTATCTATAGCTTGTTTTATAGCTATGAGAAGCTAACCAGAAAATAAAAAACCGTTATTTTTTTCTTTATTAAAAAGGCGTCCGGATAAAGAAAACTTATTGCTACTAAACTCGGGCGCCCGTAATATAGATTATGTCCATCTTTATAAAATCTAAGATAATATATGAGTATAGCGGATAAAGCATAAATTAATAAAAAAGCAAATATCTTCAGGTTTTTAAAAAATAAATCATTTATTATTATTTAATAAATATGTAAATAAACGTTAATATCGATTATTTTGCTATTGAGATTAAGCTTAATGCCGGTTTTAATTTTATTTTTTGTATTTTTATATTCAAATAATATTAAATATCTTTATAATTGGAATCGCTATTGAGTTTCTTTTAATTTCGCAATTTTTTAAATAGCTATAATGAAGCTTTCTCTAATACTAATAGCTATATTAACCTGAGTAATATATTTCCGGTAATATCCTTTATATAAACTCTATAGTATCGTAAGAATTGAATAAAAACTTGTGAGATAAAGATGTATATATTCGCAAATAATAGTTCGTTTTAATTAGCGAAGATTTCGCGGTATTTATAGAAAAGCTTGTTATTATATAAAGCAGTTTTTATATCTAAGATATAATATAAAAATTAAATTTAATTGTTATAAAGAATTCGAATAAATCTTTACCTTATTTATAAAGATTAATTTATTTTAATTAATATATTATAATGTTTATTATAAAAAAACAGAAATTGTAAAAGAAGTTTATAGTTTATTAAATAGATATCATCGCTATATTTGTATCTATTTTAATATTTTTCATTCTAATTTAATTCTATAATTATAGCTATAATATATTCGGCGTATATACTTTATTAATATTCTTTGTAGTAACTAAAATAAATAAATTAAAATAGTGAAAATATAATTTTAAATCTATAATATATTATTTAATAATTAGCTTGTTATTATATTTTATTTACTTAATATATTTAACTATAATTAATATATTATATTAGGTTTAAAATGTATTTCTAACTAATATTTTCTTTTTTTAAAAATATAAAGGAGGTAAGGTAAATAGTAAAATAAGATTAAAGAGAATAAAGTGTAATTTTTAGTGCGTAAAAGCCGGAGCTTATTTATAGGAAGCTTGTTGTTGATTGTGCTCCGGTTGCTGTTGACTGTGTGGGCCCCGGTAGGCCCGCGCACGGGCCACCCTGTAGCCCGCGCCCCGGCATTTCAACGACACTCTATTAACGCCGCCGCATAATTAAACGCGCCCATACTAAAACTATACACAAACAACTCCTTCGCCGACCTCCTGCCGCCGGAACTAGTAGGGAAGGCGGTGGCAGAAAAATCTACGGAGATTTCAAATCTGAGCCCGGATTTGAGCGTTTTAGGCCTACTTAGCATAGGGCCGTCAATTAGAGGGCAAGCGTGGCGGGCGGCAGGCGTAGCAGTATGGCAATAGGGCAGATTGATAGATTTGAGCTTAAAAGCGATTTAGAAAAAAAACGTTAAATATAATTTATTACAATTATATCTTAGGTTAGCTTGGTTTCTAGTGGTATTTAGCTTGGAATTGCGATTGCAAAATAAATATACGTGCTTATTAATAAATTTTAAAATTACGGTAGCGATATTTAATAAAATAAAGGTTCTTTATATCAAATGTCGCTTTTAGTATAGGGAAATAAGGACGGGGTATCTAGCGCTACCCTTATAGGAAGTAAGACCGTTGCGGTCAATTTTTTTCAAAGGGGTATATACCCCTTTGAATTTTGGGCTGTGGGCGATAAGCCGAATTGAGCCGGCGCGCGGGCCTATATAGTTAACAGCAACCGGAGCATAGTCAACAACAAGCTCACTTTTATTTATAGGTAATTTTTTAGATATATAGATTCTTTTTTTTTGGATATATTTAAAGCGGTTTTTCAAATTATTATATTTTGTGGAGAGGAGGTCGAGATAGAGTATATAGGTTTATCGAGAATCGCGATTTTAGCGAAAAGTTTACGGAGGATTTTTAGGGTTTATTTTAACTAAGCGTTTCGCTTATAATTAAATATATAATAAAAGATTCATTGCAATATAAACCCAGCCCTTTAATTTAAATAATTATTTATTTTATTTTTAATATAGATAATACGATTTTTCGAAAATAGATTATCTAGATCTTTAGTAATCATTTTAATTGTATTAAAATTAATTCAAATTAACAAGTTATATTATATATATGATATAAATAATATATATATTAGGATAAATTGATTCTATTTTTATTATAATTATAAAGAAAATAGATAGTAGTTATAAAAGTTACTATTAATTACATTTAAATATAGCTTCGAAAAATATTAATTCCGATTGGAACTAGTATTAATATTGCAATTAATTATAAAGCTAGCGTACTCGCTAAGCTTATTATTATCTAAATAGCCCGATTAGAGAAAGCTAATTTAAAAAATATAAATCTTTATAAATCTAGCCGGGCTTATATTATAATTTTTATATATATTGTATTAATATTTTAATATTAATAAAAAATTAGAAATTTTATATTTTTTAAACTTTTTGTTAATTTTAGATTAATTTATTTTTTCCAAAAAAAATTATTATTTATTATCTATTATAATCTAAATAAACTTTATATAGAAATTATAATATAAATTTACCCGGATTTATAAAAATTTATATTCTCTTAATTAGCTTTATTTAATCGGGTAAATCCAGGTAATAATGGGTTTAGCGAATACGCTAGCTCTATAATTAGCTATAACACTAATATTAATCCTAATCGGAATTAGCGCTTTTCGGGACCGTATTTAAATTTTATTAATAATAACTTTTATAATTACTACTCTTTCTCTCTCTTTATAAACTAATAATAGAATTAACTTAAAATCTTATATATATATTACTATATTATTTATACAATATAATCTATCGATATTATATAATTTCAATACAATTGAAATAAATAGTAAAAAAAGATAATTTATTAGTTTAAAGATTTCGCAAATCTATTTCCGAAAAAGCGGATTACTTATATAAAAAATAAAATAAATAATCATAACTTTATATTTAATTATGAATTTTCTTAAATTTTTCCTTTTCATTAAATATATCTTATATATAGTTATATAGGTTAAAGGGATATATTTATATTGCAAATAACCCTCTATTATATATTTAATTATAAGCGTAAGGCTTGATTAAAATAACCCTTAAGGTTCTTTATAAGCTCTTTGCTAAGATCGTAACTTCCGACAAATATATAAATTTTATTTCGATCTCTTTTCCCCGAAATATAAATCTTTAAAAAAATCGAAACTATATATTAAAAAATCATCTATAAATAAACTCTAATCTTTATATATTAAATATTACCCTTTCCTTTCTTTGATCTTATTTTATTATTTATTATATTTATTTTACGCTTCAAAGAAAAGAGACTATAAATTAAAAAGCGTATTACAAACCCGATTTAAATATATCAATTACGATTAAATATATAAAATAAATAAGGTATAATAGAAAGCGAATTGCTAAATAACGCATTATAGAATCAAGATTATATTTCAAATGCTTTATTGAATTATTACGAATAATATCAATAAAGCTTATAAGCCGAATATAATATAGCAATTATAAATTAAAATCAAAAATAAAAATATTAAAATAAACGCGAATATAACGACGATATCTTTTAATCCGCTGCAAACCTCCTCTATAATTTCCCACTATTTAAAATAAAGATCATAACATATTAATTAAAATAAATTTATTTTCGCAAATAAGGTGACGATTTGCCCGAATTCCCTATAACGATTAAACTTAACATTTATATTATATCTTAAATATAAAACATTTCTTTGTATAATAACGAGCTTTTCTATAAATATTGCGAAATCTTTAATAGCTAAAACACACCGCTATTTATAAATATATATAATTTTATCTCTAAAGCCTTTATTAAATTTCTATAATATTATAACGTTTATATAAAAACTATTATAAGAAATATATTACTAAGATTAATAGAGCTATTAATAATAAAGAAAGCTTTATCGTAGCTATTTAAAGAGCTATAAAATTAAAAGAAATTTAATAATAAATTTAATTTTAAAGATATTCAATATTATATAAATAGAAAAATAGAAAAATAGAAAAATAGAAAAATAGAAAAATAGAAAAATAGAAAAATAGAAAAATAGAAAAATAGAAAAATAGAAAAATAGAAAATAAAATGAATATTAAATTCAATTTCAATAGCCAAATAATCAATATTAATAACTACTTATATATTTACTAAATAATAATAAATAATATATTTTCAAAAAATCCGAAAATATTTATTATTTTATTAATTTATATTCTATCCGCTATATCCTATATATTATCTTAAGTTTTATAAAAGTGAATATAATATATATTATATATACCTAAATTCGATAGCGATAATATCTCTCTATCTAAATACTTTTTAAAGAAAAGAGCAATTTCTTATTCTATAATTAAATTTCTATCGCTATAAAGCAAATTCTAAATAATGATAATCTTATTAATTTCTCTTTTAAGCTAAAGAATATTAAAATAATACCAAACGTATAAAATTAAAAATATAAGAAAATATAAATTAAAGCGATTTTAAACCTAAAAAAAGGAGAAGATAATTTTAACGAAATAGCTTTATAATTTTTTTGCTTTCTTTTCGCCTTTCTTATTAAGCAACGGTAATAACAATAACAGAAACCGCGTCTTTACCCGATAAATAAAACCTTTCTACAAACTATATAAAATATTTCTATTTCGAGTATATTTAAATAAATAGATAAACATTTAATTGTTTACTAATTTTATTAAAACCTTCGGGTATAATTGTAGATATAGCGGTAAACTATATAATATCTTTGATAATAAATTCCGTATTTTTTTCGATATTTATTACTACCTAAAATCACCGAAAAATAATTTTCTTTCCGAATATTTGTAAAAATAGCGGAATAATACTATATATATACTATTATATAGAAAAGTATATTTATAAATATTCATATTAAGATCAAGATTTATTCCAATATTAATGTAAATTACGAGCGTTATTATATTGATTAGATAATTATAATATTTTAAAGAAAATATTATAAAAATCCAAAATTTAAACTTTATAAAATATTTTATAAAACATTAGATAGATTTCAGCTATATTGATGAATATTCGGTAAAAAAAACTTATAAATAAAGCGAATTTAAAGCTTATAATTATCTATACCTACTATAGCGTAATAAAATTAAAAATTCTTTTATATCCAAAATTTTATTTTTAAACTTTAAAGTATTAAATGAAATATTTCTAGCTTATTTAGATATTTTATTAATTTTTAATTAAATATAATAATTATAGCTATAATTATAATTATAGTTATAACGATTTCGCTAATGCTATATTTCTTAATCGATATTATAAAAGAAATAATTTAAAAATAATTTTATCTTTCACATAATATAAAGGCCTTTTTACCACGAGTTCTTTATTAGTATATATATATAGGAAAATAAGATTATTAAAATCGATCTATAATAATATTTTGCATTAATGTATTTCTAAAATTTAGCTTTTTTATACTCTATTACGGTTATAAACTTTATAATAGCTTTTTAAACAATATCTATATAATGGTTTTAATTAACGAACTATTACTTTCGCCTACACTTCTAGAGCCTTATATTCGATATTAGCGCTGCGAAATAGTTAATTATAGGAATTAAACAGTATAAACAGTTTATACGCAAATATTTTAATTTTAAACCAACTTTAGATAAATTATATATAAATAAAACCAAGATGAAATTCGGTTTAAGCTAAATGGTTATTTTTTTAAGCGTTATTTCTGTTTCTACTTTATTTAATATAATAGAGTTATATATATTAATTATTGCTACTTTTTTCCGATTAGCTTTTAAAAATATAGACCGCTTATAAATTAATTCAACAATTTAATAAATTAAATCGTCGGCTTTATAACTTTAATCTTTATAATTTATAAATAAGAATACGCTTGATTTTTCTTAAATAAGAAAGAAACTATAATCACTTTCTTTTCCGAATATGAATTATATATTCTTTATCGCCGCTTTAAATATCTAAAAATTATACGATTCCTAAAAATATTTAAAAAGGCTAATTACAAAAATATATTATACAAGATCTTTAAAGAGATCTAAAAGCTATATTATTTATACTAAATATATAATTAAACGTTTTATTGCTTTAAATTCATTATTAAAATAAATATAAACTTTAACGCCGGAATATCAGTAAATATTATATATTTAAATAATGAGCTTATTTTATATATCGTTAATAAAAATATAATTTTAATTAAATCGGCTTCCCTTTATTTATAAATACGAAAGTGGTATAAAAATTATTTTATTATTTATAAATAAATATATACCAAAGCCCGCTAAATAAATTTATTTATAACGCCGATATAAACTTCGTAGCTAAAGAATTTTAATCCGAAGCTAAATTTATAAATATCGAATGTAAAGATTTTTTTATTATAGCTTATTAATTTATTAGTAAAATAAAGCGATATTATATATCTCTCCGCCGAATATATAAGACCGTTTATAATAAATTATATTATATTATATCCGAAAATATTATATTTTAAATAATCTAATATAGCAAAGCGATTTAAACCGCTATAAAAACTATCCGTAAAATTAAAACTATATCTTTTATTAATAACGTTTTCTATATCACTAATAACCTTAATATAAACGATATAGTATTATTTGCATTTTAAAGTAATATCTATATATAACGAAAAACAGATAAATAGATTTTTATAAACTATTATTATATAATAATTTTAATTTTAATTTCGATCTATCAAATAAATCTATTATTTTCCGATCTATTATTTATCGCTGATATATATATAATCCCGAAATTTCTCATTAATATAAGAATGAACTCGCTATTGATTAATAAAAATATTTTAAATTTTTTTGAAAATATTATTATAAAGAAATCTTGAAATTCTTCCAAAAAATATTAAAGTTTTTATAAAAGATATTTAAGTTTTTGCTAAAAATATCGATAATAATATAAAAAAAGGAGGATATATAACCGATATATATTCACCTTTTTTTTTAAAAAAAAACATTAGATTTCGAATCAGTTTTTAAGCTATATATTGACGATATAATTACTATATCTAACGCTTTTTTTCGAAAAATTCAATAATATCGAGATAATTCATTTAATTAATATAAAGAATTTCTATTTTAAAACCTATAATAAAAGGTAAATATATTAATAATTATATTTTTAATATATATCTTTTCCGTAAAATTAAAAATTAAAAAAATTAAATTTTATAAGAAATTGTATTTTATAATTTAATATTATAACGATAATAGCAAAATAGCGATTTTAATATAATTTCCGATTATTCAATATATTAACCAATATTTCGTCTTCGCTTTAACTCTTATTTTTTGAAAAAGGCCTATTGATTTAAATCCGCGATATTATATAAATATACATTTAAGTTATATAGCAATTATATTACATAATTATCTTATTTTCTTTAAAAGAAATATACGCTAAATTTCTAAAAAACACTATTTTAATTTATTTATTTCCTTTTTATAATATTTCCGAATTTAGCATTTACTAATACTATATATATTCTAACTTTTATGTTACTCATTTTATAATGAGAGTCTTTATATATAACCTATATTTATTTATTTCGCAATAAGATTAAAAATTTAGCTTTTATACAATATAAATTAACGATATTTTCTATATATTTACGCCTATATTCCCAAAACAAACTCAAATTTAAAATAAAGCTTATAATTATTTTCAATATTATAACGCTTTTCGAATTCAATAACGCCTATATTATATTTAATAGCGAAATTATCATTATACGCCAAAAGTAAATAAAGCAAAACAAATAATTCTCGTTATTATTTAAGCCGATAAGCGCGCTATGTAATATTTAATATAACGCATTTATAGCGCTTATCTAATTTCGTTTTATTAATTAAAAGCTATATTTAATATAGCTATAGCGGCTTAATATATAAACCTAAATAAAAAAAATCTAAAATCTTATATAAATATTTCTAATAATAAATTAATTAATCAAATTGCGATTTACGCTATATTTCTTTTAAATATAGCAATTAATATTATTTTTAATAGCTCTTTTGTTATAATAAGGATTTTTCTTATTAGATTGCTTATACGCTAATGCTAATAAACAAAACATATATAAATATAAAATTCACGATTTACAATAATTTCGTTATATATTACTTATATAAAGCTAAATATATAAATAATTTAATATTCGCTTTAAAAATATATAAAGCTATAAATAATTTCGATATTGCTATTTATATACTAATAATTCTACGCTATATTATAAACCGCTTTAATCTTCCTTTTATATTATTAATAATTTATATAAATTTCTTTAGTTTATTCAAATACCTAATTAAATTAAATACTTTATCTAAAAAATATTTAATAATAAATATAATAGCGTTAAAATAAATATAAAACAAGGGAAAGTAGAGAGATCCGTTAAATTTATAGAGATAATATAGCTAACGCTTTTACGAAGAATATATTAAATAATACGCTTAAATCCTTCCTATTAATTAATAAAATCACTATATAGATTAACAATTATATCCACTAGAATAAAAATTAAAAGGAGAGATATTGTCGGGAGGAATATCACAATTGCCGTGCAGGTTAATCCCTATACGCCGTTGCTGGCCTTCACGGGTAGCTTACGTAACCACCAACCTACATAGACCTCGGCCAGCCCTCTAGGGCTAGCCACCAAATTAGCTATACACACAACAAGAAACAACAGCGCACCCAAAACCAACGATTACGGCCAACTGAATTCAATGATAAGAGACGTACTAACAGATATAAAGGAATTAAAAAGAATTAAAGAATTAAATAAATCTAGGCAATTAGCATTAGTTAATACTAAATCCGACGAGAAATTAGCATATATATATACCAAATGCTATTTATATATTTAACGCCTATCTAAATTTAAAAGGACGATAATCAATATAGGAATTATAATATAAATTTAATCGGGTTTATAGAAATCTATATTTTCTTAATTAGCTTTATTTAATTAGGTAAATCTAAATAATAATAGATTTAGCGAATATACTAGCTTTATAGTTAGCTATAACGCTAATGCTAATCCTAATCGGAACTAGCGCCCTTCGGAGCTGCATTTAGATTTAATTAATAGCAGCTTTTATAATTATTACATACTTTCTCTCTTTATAAATCAATAATAAACTCGATTTAAAATTTAATATATATATTACTATATTTTTATATAATATAATCTATAAACACTTTATTTTTTGAAAATATTTCTTTATAAAAGTATATTATAAATATTGTTTTCTATTTAATATTTATTTTCATTTTCAAAAATAATATATTATAGATTAAGCTTATAGCTATATTTCAGCTTTATATATTAACTAGGAGGCTTTCTAAATTCTTTATATTAATCTTTAATATATATATTATTCACCTACTTTACCTTTACTTAATATTTTCGATAATATAACCATTTAGCACCTACTCTATTATCCCTATTCGTTATTATATATACTTTTAGGTCGAATTATAATATAATAATATAATAATATATTCTTTTAAATAATTGTTATATATAGCTATATCGAATATATTAATTTAAAAATAAATAAAGAAGAATTCGTTATTTAAAGCTATTATGATAGCATTATACAATTTATTATATAATATATCTTTTTAAAAATATAAATTCGAAATATCTTAAGCCTTTATATTTTCAAATTTGTTTAAACTTTTCTCGATTATTAGATATTCGAACAACCGATTTTAGGATATTTACGACAATGAAATTTATCGTTAATAAAGCCAGAAATTTTAAATTCGAATCTAATATCGAGCTTAAATTCAGATATAATTCGGGATAAATTATTATTAATCTATATCATAATATTAATATATATTATATATATATAAATTAATTTTCTTCTATAAACAGGTAAATAGCTAATATAAAATATCGTTGTTATTATTATATTATATAGAATTCAACTTATTGAAATATAGATTTAAAGAAATATCTAAGATTATAAAGTTTCCGCTATTGCAGGAATTGCTAAGAAATGATAAATCGATAATATTATAGTTAATACGAAAAATAAATAATATATATTAAATAAAAGCGTAAATAAAGATAAAAGAAAATCAGCAAAAGATAAGAAATTTAATTTAAAGATAAATAAATATATTATTATAATCGTTAATATTATATTCAATATTACAAATTGAACTAGCTTTGTTAATTTATGTAATATATTTTATTTAGCTAGAAAAAAAATATAATTTCATATATATTATCAATAAAGCTTTAAACGCAATTTCCTTTTACAATATATTAAAAACGCTAAATTTCTAATTAATTGCGAATCTCTTTATATTCAAAATATTATAGATTAAACAATTACAAATAAAACCAGATTTAAAATATTATGAAAACGAAAGAAAGTATAAATAAATTAAATTACTAATTAATTAATTAACTATTTAATTTTAAATTAAAAGTAACATTATTAATTATTTGGGAAAAAAATTGTTACGCTAATTACTAAATATAGTATTATAAAAAAGGCAATTATAAAAAAGAAAATTATAGCCATTTCTTTAAATAAATAACAATAATTAAAAGCGTTTAATGAAATAAAGTATAAAAATCTAAAGCTTTTATCTATATATTTTAATTATCAATAATATTTTCGTTAATTTCGTCGCCGCCGGATTTTAGCAGCTTAGTATTATATTATATTTAGTTCAATATATAGTTACTAGGGCTTCTGTTAACCCTCTAGATTATATAATTTTCAAAAAGTTATATAATATTTATTTTCGTAAAGACGAAGGCGTTCTTTTATTAGAAAGGGGATAATTTTTATAATTAAATTCTTAAAGTTTCATCGGCTAGGCTTATTAATAAAATTTAGTAATAACTAAATCTAAATTAGATTTATATAGCTATCGTTTTTAGCCTAAAGCTATTTCATTGAATTTTATTCTCCAAAAATTAGTTTTTACTCTAATTTCACAATATAATTATCGAAAAGCTTGCTAATTGCTAGCTATTTATATCTGACTATTTATTGTAATTCTTACATGCCGGCTAAATATCAAAGACCGCCGAATAATCGTTCTCTATATAAATTCCTTTAAAATCGTTATTATATATGCACCATTTTGAATTATTCTTCTATCTAAAAGCAAAAAACCCTAGTTGTTGAAACTTTCGGCTTCTACCTAATACAGCGTTCCGAGCATGTGGCATATGTCGCCGGCTCCAAGGAGGGAATGACTGACTCATTTATTAGTATGTATGGGTTTTCTAGCAGTCGTGGCACGGATCTAGATCCAAGTGGTCAATTTACGCCTAGCGTTGCACCTCAGCATTCATCGCGTGGGTATCATGGAGTGCAGTACAAATTGGAAGTACCGAGTATGTGTTCACGGCTCACCACACTAACCGGGCTGCAGGGTAGCATCTCAGCGTCTCTGAATCAATAGACTGGGGAAAAGAGTGCAGTAGCGGATGTTACCCAGGTAGTCATGCCCTTCAGACGGAAAGCCAGCTCTATTTCAATGTTGTGAGATTGCTTGCCCCCGTGTTTCCGTCGCTCGCCTGGCTGCTCTATTTTGTAGTCCCCTGAACGCTTAAAGACCTACTAAACCCGAAGGGGAGATACCTACCATCTTGAAGAAGTCTACACATGAAGTTGCGCTGTTTCAGCACTGCGAAGATAGTCGGAGTATGGCGCCAGAGCTGCCTCCACCTTTCCACCAGGACCACACAAGCGCTCCACGATGGTGGCAGAGCGACCGGTATAAAGAGCAGGATCCAGAACCTCGTCCAAGATGGCGTGGACGGGAGCAAAGTACTCGCTCTTACGGATTCGCTCGATAAGGTCGTTCGGCTTTCCCTCCAGCTTAACGACGGCCGAAGCCTGGTGGCTGAGGACGCGGATCTCCTCATGGCACTCCTGACGAGAGGCGCCCTTAGAGACCATCTTCATGATGATGTTCTCGGACGCCATGAAGGGCAACTCCTTCATCAGGTTGGCATGGATGACCGCGGGGTAGACAACAAGTCCTGGGTCTGGTCAGTTTGAGTGTCCTTCGGTTGGTAAGAGTAGTGGGCGCGGGTGGCTGCGTACCGTTGGTCACGTTGTCGAGAGAGATCAGGATAGCATCTGACAGGAGGAACATCTCAGGGATGTCCATGCGGCGAATGGCAGAGTCGTCGAGGGTACGCTCCATCCACTGGCCAACAAAGGTCTCGGTGAAGTTGGTAGGGATGGTGCCGAGCTTGCGACCCAGAGAGCATATGCGCTCAGATCGCATAGGATTTCCTAAAGTTGGTGTAAGCGGACGCTATTAGCAGCCCAAGGACGAATCGCCACAAGTCAGGACCCGGCATGCAGAGCCCTGCAATGCGCGCCTTGATACGTACGCTTGTAGGCCATGGCAGAGCTTCCAATCTGCGTCTTCTCGAAAGGCTCCTCGATCTCCTTGAGGTTGGCGAGGTGACGAATGTCGGTGGCCATTCGCTGAGCAGTGGCACCTAGACCAGCCAAAGCCTGAGAGACCATTAAGTCGACCTTGCGAGTATAGGTCTGGGTGGAGACAGCGTAGGTAGACGGGAAGCCCGCCTTCTCGCAAAGGATCTCGTTGAGACGATCAATCTTGTCACCGTCACCGTGGAAAATCTCCATGAACTGTATGATTTGGGGTCAGCAACGACGCAGCAATTATAGAGACTAAGCATTCTAAGCGGCCACTGACAGAGGCCTGAGTACCGGTGGTTCCCATAGCGCCGCGGAACTCAAGATCGCCGAGAACTCGAGTAATATTGCGGAGGTCCATGAGCAGCTCCTGGATCCACTGGGCGGCGCGCTTGCCGACGGTGATGGGCTGAGCGGCCTGGAAGTGGGTGAAGCCCAAGGTGGGGAGGTCCTTGTACTTGAGGGCAAACTGGCTCAGGTTGGAGATGGTCTTGGCCAGCTTGGGAAGGAGAAGCTTCAGGCCATCTCTCATGAAAATGAGCTCAGCATTGTCAGTCACAAAGCATGAGGTAGCACCATAGTGACTATGAAATGGGTCAGTGTTGTCTGCCTATCTGTGTTTGGGGGATGTGGGGGAGGGGGGGCGTGCTTTTGGGTCTGGTAGTGCTTCAATACTTACATGATACCAGCAGCTGCGGGAGCATCTTGGCCAAAGGCCTTGTATTAGATTAGCACTGGCTTTCCAATACTATGAGCAGAGATATATGGGGTTGAGCGAGGGGCCCTACATGGACAGCAGCCATGACATCGTGGCGGCGGAGTTTCTCCTCCTCAGCAGCAATCTTGAAGGAAGCATCCGAAACAATCAGATTGGCCCACATCTGGTCCAAAGCCTCTTCGGTTATCTGGTCAATGCCCAGCTCCTTCTCCGCCTCAGCCAGCCACAACCACAGCTGGCGCCAAGTTGAAGCACGGGAACGGCTGGAGAAGAGATACAGCATTTCCTTGGATGCATACCTGGCGCTCAGGGGAGTGCTGTAGATGTCGTAGCTAGCCATCTTGACTATGATTGCTTAGCAATTTGAAGGAGGCGTGTATTGCCCGTGTGGGACGTGGGACGTGGGACGTGGTACGAAGGGAATATTCAAAAGTCATATAGAATCCAAAGTGGGTTGAAGTTGAACGGCAGAAAAGTTAAGTGCGGCAGTGATCAGGGTGCTTCGTCATCCCAGTTGCCCCACCGCCTACCGGATCTGTACAGGGTCCCTGCTGCCAGCCAGCACAACAGCAGCAGACAAAATAATCCTCTGCCTATCTAGGTAAATAACTGACTATCTAGGTACCTAGGTAGTATCTGTTACTTTCTGAGGTAATATTCTCCAAACAGGTACTGTACAGTACAGTACATATTGGCACCCAGGTAGGTACCTACCTAGGTAGGTATTGCCAAATGTTCCAGTGGGGTGGCAGAAACCATGGCTTCACTACAGGGTCTACCCGTAGACGTACTAGTGCCAATTAGAGCAGGCGGTCAGCAAGCTCAGGCGCCTTGTACACCCATAGCTGGCATTTTCGTTCTTGATCCACGGATGCGTTGTCTTGTACAAATATACTTCTTAGTACAGTCCAGCAATATTAACTCACTTCTTTGCACAACAATGCTTGTGCAGTCCCGGAGCCGTTTTTGGATGGCCGCGTCCACAGGACCGTGCCGTTCCACACCCAGCGCAAGTTTCGGCTGTGCTGACCGGCGCGCCGCAATGCCCACACCACTTCTCCTTGTCGCGCTTATCCCATCTCTTCTTCGCCCCGCGCCGCAACACTCTACAGCCAGTTCTCCTCCGGATGCGGCCTGATGGCGTATGAGACTTTGGTCTCCTTGGCCACCAAGCCCTTGCCAAGTCGGCCCATGCGAGCCATCGAACTCCTTCAGCGTGTCAAGCGTGAAGAGACCCGAGCCACCGAGCCCGCGGCCTACGTCGCCAAATTGCATCGAGCTGAGGTCCAGGACCGAGGTGAGCTCTGTGGCGCCGGGCTGTGCCAACCCGGCGATGGCATGGCAGAGGGTGGGCTCATGGCCTCTCACGTGGGCGGTGCCAGAAGGCTTCTCGATGATTGCGGCACAGGATTGCGGGCTCGTGATATTTTGTTCAACAATACGGCAGGAATATGGCGCTGTAGTGTAGGCCGGGGGCATTTGGCTTCCCTTGGCGGGGACATGCCGGATGAGCAGTTTGGTGGATGACGATGAGTAGACGTGGAAGAACTTCTGCAGCAGAGACACGATGATGAAACAGGCACCGAAGCCGCGAGCCTGATAGAAGAGAGTCTCGCGCTGCTTGGGTGTATGCAAGTTCAATTTTGGATAGGCGATCAGGTTCTCGGGTGTCAGCATGTCGGAAGGTGGGTCGGGCTCAGCAGACACATAGCTGGCAGGAGTCTGTTGTCCCGGGATCAGGAAGACGATGCTGGTCTGTGGCCGACCGTCGATTGGCCCGTAACTGCGGACAGCTTTTCGCCGCTACGTTGCTCGCCTAGATATGCTACCTCAAGAAGCTTTGCCCCGCGCACAAGTAAGTATGTTGTTGACGTGCCATGATAGAGGAGAAGACCTATATCGACCAGGTCTAGGACCTCTACACGGGAGGCTGAGTAGATGTCATGGTATGCTGGATGTCTGTCGATATCTGTAGATGTTGTTCTGATGGTCGGTCAGGGTAGAAAGTATATTTGGATCAATGGAAGCTTATGATGTCGAGTAGGTACTAGAAAGTTGCGAACGTGCTTCATTTGTTGACACTTCATGTGCATTCGTGCGTTGTGCCTCTGTACCTCTCGTCTCCAAAATCCTCCATCTGCAGTATAACTCCTCGAACAAGGTCGTGATAATGGAGAGTAATCTTTACAACTTTCCTTAGGAGCTAGATGGCGGCCTAGATGCTATCCCGTCGAATCTAAACGAGGGTATTGGACTAATCTCCCGCGACTCTTTGTATTAAACGGGTTGTATTTATATCAAGATATTAGTTGAAAAGGCCTCCGTTTTTGAGATTTTTGATGAAATATAGCTATTATATATTAAATAAGGAAATGGCTATAATGATTTATATTAAAGAATATATTAGTATATCTATATATAAAATAATAGAATTCTATTTTTCGAATAAAGTGGTAATAGTAATAAGTAATTCTCTACTTTTCTGTAAATACTAAAAAATGGTTCAAATACTATTATATTAAATTTGAATAAAAACATTAAAATAATTTGTTATAAATATTTATATCAAATAAAGTTTTAATTTTCTTAAATATCATACAATATAGCTACTATATATAAAGTAGCGAAATAGCTACGATAATTTATATCCGAGAATATATTAATCTAATTCGTTTTCTCGAATAAAGCTATATTAATGGAAAATAATCTTCCTGGTTTTCTTTAGAAGCTAAATAGCGGCCTAAATGCTATCCTGTCGAATTTGAATAAGGGTATTAGATTCATTTCCTGCGAATAGTTATATCGAATAAATTGTGCTTATATTAAGATATTGGTTAAAAAGCTTTCGTTTCTTAGATTTGTAATGAAATATAGCCGCTTTATGCGGAGTAGCGATATAGCTACGATGATTTATATACGAGAATATATTAGCATATCTATAACCAAAGTGATCGAATTCGATTTTAGCTCTGAAGGCGCATGGACCCACCGATATCGTGGGCAGATCACCAAGGAGCACATTCCCGGCGACACTCTCGCTAACACATGGAATTGCCTGTCGACGGAACAGAAAACACGGACCTGTTCCGATCTTTGGGACACCATCATGGTCATGCGTCAACTCCCGAGGCCATGAGATGTATCATATGACAACTGCATGTACACCACAGTCAGCGGGTCTCTCTTGTACCCACACTTCATGCTTGAACGAGGCGTCAGTCCCGTCGATAAGCATACACTGGCGACCGACGGAACTTTCTGAGAGCATGTCCTTCGAGAGTACCGAGCAAGCGCGCCTGCCCCTGGCCCGTACCCGGATATTCTTGCGAGCTGGCCCCGTTTGACTGCTGTTGTCTTCACGCATGGCGATCTGAGACCTCATAACATCATAGTATCCGAGGATGGTCGTATTACATCGATACTAGATTGAGAGTGCGCCGGATTCTGGCCAGACTACTGGGAAAACGCCGCCATGTTCTCTGATGTCTGGGATGATGAGATGAAATGGGCAGAGATTATGCAGCAGACCAAACCGGACAACTGGAACTTCGACCTGGATTGAATCAAGAAGGCATGGTTTACAAAATTCAGATACGTCTGAGAAGCCGCAGAATATGAATAGTCACCTGCAAGTCAGCTGACCCGACAACCAATGAACATAGCTATTATTATATAAAGGGAACGAATGAAAGCCCGTTCTTCAATCCGGCACACAAGCAGAATTGCAGTTCATAAGGAAATAGTGCTCTAGCAAGTTAGCAAGCTGCTGCCAATCCTGCCTCATCTCAGTAGGGCCACGCTATTTTGAGCATATAGCCCAGGGCCTATACCTTCCTAACCTTGAAGCAATAGATACGAGGTACGACTACGGTGAGCATCCCACGAACCCGCAGATCTATCTGCTGCATACGCTGGAGTACATTTATCGCAGGACGGCAAGCACTATTGTTGGTCCTCCTGCTGCTTCTGCACCAAACTGATTGCCAGATAGTCGTAGCGAATATTCGGGCGACGCTGTAGAGTATACAAGTATTGATTAGGTAGCCGTGGTAGTCGACGATATTACATCTATCATCAAGTGCATACTTAAGTACTGTTGAAACGAGATAGAACTCCACGGGTAAGAAACTATAGAGAACGCCAAAGTTTCTGGGAGTGTTTGTCCATTGACCCTAAGATCTCCAACTTGATCCAAGCCGCACCAGAACGCGAAGAAATAGGCCCTGATATTACGTTCTAATTAGCACAAACGAGAATATTCGTTTTGAGCTGACTTCTCGGCCGCCTAGCGCTGAAATATACTGCTATCATCAATTCTAAGTAAGATCGGGATGACACCATCTACAATCGCTGCCAGTAGTGCATACGATGACTTCAGACGCCCGTCATCAGGGTTGGTTAGGCTCTGGTAGGCTAGGACTACTTTGAAAAGCGGTAGATTCCCACCTTCGTAGCATCCCTCGCACTTCCCATCCTCACTTCCATCAGATCTTTTCCAGCGCTTCATTTCAAGGTTACCTGTGCCGCCTTGCGAGGTAATCACTTTTGTTCAAACCCTTTACCCTTCTAGGTAAGCTCACATCTCACCATTTGCACATTCCAAACTTAAAAGCTTCAAAGTTTTCTTCGACCATCGCCATGAAGCTCAACTTCGCTCGATCCAGCCTCTGCATCCTGGCATTGGCGGGCATTAGCCTCGCTATGCCTGCTCAAGCGATTTCGACTCTCAGCACCAAGGGCGAAGGCGACCACATATGGGGTTGCAAAGAAAAGCTGGAATGGGACCCGTACTGCTGGTGCGAATACGGTACTATTGGGTTGGCACCCTGCCATCGTGTCCGGAGTGCGGCATTCCATGCGACTGGTGCGACTAAGCGTTCACTGTGAGCAAAGGTCAGATTCGGGTGGTAATCAGGTTGGTATGGAAGACATTGAGGGGGGTGGAAACAGACTGAGGGTGTCCGGCTCAATGGTTTAGTCCCGGGAGGGTTGCTGAGAAGGACTTGATCCTGCGTTCCGAATACGACTATGGTCACTGATTAACACCATGAATGGAGTGTACAATGTTATACTTGTCAGTATAGGCAGTAGTTCAGTGACAAAATACATACCTGAACCTTGCCAAAGCAGTGGCTGGAAGAGCCCGAGACTCGAAGCGTCTTACTCGCATACCGTGTTGCTGCTCTTGAAATTATTATTGCCGAACAATAACGTTTTCAGTCTTGTCATTTACTGGACCGGTGGTCTAGAAACTCTTTATGGAACTGTGGATTTTTGAAGCTGGTGAGGTTTTGAGAGGGGCGCTCGAGTTTGACCGAGATATGCGAACAGATGACATATTTGGAGTGCATCTTTCATGCCTTATCCGTCGAGCGGTGGCTGGTATTGCGGGAGAAAACCGAGCGATTGCGACCTCTCACTCGTGATAAGCACATACTTCCGTGTACAAGTATCGTCGTCTCCGAGTTCCTTAGTCCATCCATGCACAGGTGGTTAGCTTCCGGAACACAGTGGTCAGATTGAGCTTGCGAAGTGGCGACAACATGTTCACAAACCTGACATACCAGCAATATCAACCTTAGAAGGGCACGATGTGGGCCTCCGTTGCTCCAATGCTGCTCAAATCGCTCGTCGACGGAACTTCGCTATGGAAGCCGTTATGTGAAGATATGGTTCGGACTTTTTGCACCAGCCATGGGCGCCCGCCTGGGACCTTGGTCGCCCACAAGTGTCTCATTTAGCGCTCGACTGACTGAACAAACTGTCTGGAGTTCGAATGGTCAGCGCGCTTCCGTAAAATGGAAAGGTAGTCCTGAAGTGCTATAATCCCTACGTGGATGTGGTAGTTGTAAAAATGTGTTTCACACGTTCGTATCAAGCTTCTTCCTGCTATTTGTATGGCATCGGCAGCGAATACGAATGTGAAGAAATGAATCAATGGTTGATGTTATTTTCCGTGAGAGCATACTATAGTGCAATTACCTGTACTGGAAAAGTTAGCATAGCTGAACATGTCGACCCAGGGATGGATATGGTTCCTCGTGTCGAGCTGCCTACTATGTATATGGGATTGTGCGTCTTCAAATGGTTTGAGAACTTGCTGTCGTATAAGATCGGCTCCTCGACCTTCCAGGTTGCTGCTGGCCGCGATGTGTCCGCCGTAACATGCATAATGCATTTTCGGTTGGATATTGTTTCTGTGCAGCAGTCTTTATACGAAAGCGTCCGTGTGAAAGATGCTCCACGCGGATTCACGTCTAGGTGTGAATGTGAAGCGCGAATGGAAGAAGCCTGGTGAGTGGCCTCATTCCAGTGTTGAGGTATGTACATATCCGCCCATTTCAGGATTCTGGTGTTCAAAGACCTGTGCAGAAGAGCTCGTGGAAGTAGAAGTGCACATGTAGAAGCTCCCGCGTAATTATAAGTTCCCGTGCTGAAGAGTGTCGCCTAATTAGAAGTGCTCATATCAAAGTCACCGTGTAGAAGTGCCCATATAGAATGTCCGTGTGATTAGGAGTGCTCGTGTTGAAGAGTGTAGAATGGAAGTGCCTCTGATGTAGAAGGAAGTCAAAGTGCCCACGTCAAAATGTCCGCATTGAAGGGTCTTGGTGGGCTGCTCGTTGTTGGAACCAAGGATTGGAAAAGCTTCGTTTAGCATCTGCCAGAAAGTCCCTCTTGAAGTGTGTCTGTGTAGGTCTCCGCCCGCCCATGTGTAAAAGAGCCAGTCGGTGTCGAAGTAATTGTGAGCCTTTATCGTGCAAGAATATCCTGCATGTATGTATGAAAGCGGAAGTTCCGTCTAGAAATGTAATGCCCGTGATGATTTCAAGGGCAGTTGTCTAATTGCAAAGGTTCGATTCAGCTTTAGAATCACAGAAGCGTGCTACGGGGGCAGGATATAGGAGGTCAGACACTCCATGATATCACGGTGTAGACTCACTCATGCATACTTCTAGCGGTCATCGACTACGTGAACATGGAGCCATGGAATCGCGATGACGACCGTTTCCAAGAACTCGGGCCGCATTGCGATGTAACATAATACATTGAAGAAAACGGACTGCCACTGAGACAGGTGTTCAACGTCTGTGGTGTTTTGTTCAGTCTCGACAAAATGGGAATGGCAAGTTGGTAGTACAGACCAGAAGCCTTCGGGTGCTTAGATGGGCCCAGATCGCGAGGTTCCTCAAAGTACATCCCAAGCTCCATCTTTACAGATATCACCAAAATCAATTATACACCGCCGCCGTGGGCGCTCCTCCGTGGGCACTCCTCCGTGAGCACTGCCGTAACCTTTTTTTGTGTGTAGAGGAGTGAAAATATAGGGCTTGAGGGGTTAGAAATGTGGGTTGCGTAGAGGAGTGAAAATTTTGGTGACATCGTAAAGATGGGTATTCTGGTTTCAGTTCAGCTATCCGTCTTCCATAGAGCTTAGCGCTGCGGAAAAACCTACCACTAAAAAAATAACTTTCCCATTTCACAATATATAATAATAAAAAGGATATTAAACTAATCCTTATATCTAAGACATATATATGTTTAAATGATATAAATATTTATTTATTATAGCAGTTATAATATAGGTAAATATTTTTGATTTTTAGAATTCAAAACAGAGTCCGGATAGCTGAATTGGAAAGCGCTCAGAATTTTAATTTAATTATCCGGACCCTATGATCGAACAGAATTGTCATAAATTCGAGGTTTTGAAATAAATACTAATCGATGATTAAGGGGTACGAAAAGAATCACTTAGTCGAAGTTATAGATATATCAAAGAGAGACATTGTGAAAACGATTGTGGCGTTCAGAATTAAGCTGAACATCTCCATTTCCGACATCTCACGAGCGAAAAAAGGTACTGTGGGTATTTTGCCCAGCCTTTAGAAAGTAGGGCACGGATAGCTGAACTGAAACTAGAATATACCTTAGGCCGTTAAAAGTCTAAGTCAGGTCTGAATTCTCAACCCAACACCCTTAGTTTATAGAAATACGTCTTAATTTATGAAAATAAGATTTTCGTATAATTGTGATGGGCTGAGCTGTGCTCAGCTTTGGCTAGGTTCCGGACAGGGTCCGTACATGGCCCGTACTTATATCTAGGAGGCAGCCCCCCTTTCTCAATAGTTTCCTTAGACTTAGCTCTTCATACTTCATTAAAACACCTAGCAGGTAGCCTTCCTAGGTCAGCCCTTCACAATAATAACTTATATATCGAAGTATAAAGAATGAATTATAATATGCTCAAAAATGAATATAATAGCATTAGTATTTATTTTATAATTGATAAAATTATAAAATTTATTAATACTATATATTTTATTTTCGAAAAGCAATTTCTACTTTATACAATAATATATTATAAATATATATATATATTTATTAATTAAAATAATGAAATAATAAGATGTATTCTTAGGTTTATATTAAAGAAAAATCTCAATTTTGAATATTTGAAATTTACATTTCGTTTAATTATAGCGGTCTTATAGGGGCTTCAGCGCTTAGGGAAACCGAGAATAAAAAATACTGAAAATTCGTGAATTTTTCTAAATTTCAACAAATTTAATTCTATTAATCTATACTTGTAGATTTATAGTAAATATAAATAGGTAAACAGTCTTCATTTTGCATTTTATTAATATTGCTATATTCGAAGAGAATAACCTGTTGAAGTAGGCGAGTTTTGGTGTGAAATGGCGATTTGACTCAGACTTTTGATGCCCGGGTGTACTGTGCAGCGAATTCAGAGAATGCCCTGTTAGCGATTTGACAGTGCCCTGATAGATGATCTCTTACGCCTCTCGGTGACCAGAGCACAGTTTCAAGCATTTCACTATCTATGGGCCACTACCCCGGGGGCCTAAGATGATAACCTATGCCAGTCGAAGTGGATAGCCTCGACCGATTCTAGTGCATACTGTAGTACTAAGATATCTCCCATGCACGAATTCCTTACAGGCTGTATCGAAATGTCAGATTCTCCCGATCAGTCAAATCCAAGAGACCCACATCCACTTTTTGGTGGGAAATATGACCGTCCTTGTCGACCCTCTCCACATACCCATAATACGCCTGAGTATTACCTAGTTGTGACCTGTCTCGACGCTTATTCTCTTTGTCCAGGATGTATCGAATGGCAAAAAGCAGCACAAAGTCAGCTACGTACGATGCCTGCATCGATCAGATTAGTTGACAATCACCTGGAAATCATCTATTGATTGGCTTACAAGAATAATGCCATATGGCACATAGTTCCTTGGTTTGTACTGCGCGCGCCAGAACTGGGTGCAGAGAGTTTGGCCAAGAGAGTAGCCGATGAGCAATGCTGCATTTACCGCGAGTTTCTATACTGTGTGAGTCTTAACCACATCGATAGCTTAGTATCCAACAGGCACAGATACCTTGGTATGTCCGGATGAGGTCGTTGTGACCCACGATATGATCATGACCCAGGACGGGGCTCCACCAAAGCTCATGAGGTAGTACGAGCAGAGGAGCCCAATGCGATTGCTCCAGGGAATGGTCATGAGCAGGACCACGGATAAAACAGACGGCACAAAGAATGACATTGCTATCCAGCATCTGGAGTTCTATTTGCAGAGTCAGCATTGACGGGAATCCAAGCGGGTTGTGTGGCGAGGGTCTTGTACTGGGAAAACTCGGAGGATGAAAGTGGACAGGGTGATCGAGACGATTTGGGCCACACCCGACGGAATGTTCAGGGCAGTAGTTTGCACTGTAGTGAACCCGAATGACTGGATGATGAGGGAATACTGTGTTCCAAATCCATTTTGAAGGTTCCTGTCACACAATGCGTGAGTGCAAGGACAAATAAATTGGGCATGGCGACGTCAAACTCACGAAATTGCTGCCAACAAGAAGAATAACCAAGTTTTGATGTCCTTGAGTGCCTCGATCGCCTGCGTTCGCTTCCAGACCTTGGTCTCGATTCCTGTTTGGTTCGAACGAACGCGTCGGATCGCCTTCACCTTCTCATCATCGCTCAGGAAACGGGCCTTGACTGGGCTGTCAGGAAACCGACACCATAGCACAATGCCGATCACCACGGACAGTCCTGAATAGATGGTCATTAGAATCTGCCACTGGGCCGATTTCTTGGAGGAGTCGGAATGCGCAACTCCAAACGAAATGAAGCCGGAAATGATCTGAGCGACGCCATTGCATTGTACAGTCCATCCGAGGCGCTGGCCGGTTTCAGTTCGATTGAAGAACATTGACAGAACAATCATTATGGCGTTGGTGACGCACCCTTCCGAGGCGCCAAGCAGAAAACGAAGAATGACTGTGCAATACCTTTAGTCAACAGTATTCGCGTTGACGAACTCGAATTCTCAAGGGAGCTCTGGAAAGGAGGTACTGACATAGTTCTTCAAAGTTACGGCACACGCACTGCAGCCCCAAGGCTATGGCCCATACAAAGACGTTGACTGCCACATACTTGGCCACGGGATATCGTTGCAGAGCCCATGAGTGGGGGTAGGCAAAGAACAGGTAGCCTGCGCAATTTCAGCAGTGGATCATTGTCAAGGTGCCCTTGATCACATACCGATGTAGAAGGCAGAACCAAGAGTATTGAACTGGTCTGCTGTGAGGTCGTTGGCCTGAATAATACCCAGCACCGCAGACGCCCCCAGAGCCGACCTACAGGAAGGAGAGCTGTCAGAATCGAGTCGTTTCGGGGCATATTCTTTGTGTGGAATGTGGGTAAGTGACTCACTTGTCGAGGAATTGAACTGAGGCCAAGAGGGTGATCAGCCTCTGGCCACCTCTAACATTTGTAGGTAATGGATGCAAGCTTACGAGTGAACAGAGCGCAGAGCATAGGCAAAATCACCCAGTCAATCTTATTTCGAATGCTTCTGGCCTCTTGAGGATCGAGATATTCTTCTTCGTCAATGTGACCAGCCACCAGGTCTACGGCCTCATCAACACCCTGAACACTTTAGTGACTTTACTCAAATCCCGGACGTACTCGCAATGCTGTACCAATTGTGACTTACTTTAGTATACTGTCGCACCAAATTCTCATGACTGGTCTCATAAGTGATTTCTTGCGGCTTCATGGTGAAGGGTTCAGCGCTGATGTTGTCGATGAAGAATTTCTTTCTAGCTTGGGGCAGGGAGTGATCCAGGAACACGCCCAAGAAGGGGAATGGCTGCTACACGCGGTCTTGGTGCGACAAAAGTGTAGGAAATACAAAATCTTCCATCAAGTCTCAAATATAAACCGCGCTGAGAACCAGGTGACCGTGCTTCGATGTCCCGCTTGTCGTCTTGCTTATATGTGATCTAGAATGCCAGCAATCACACGCATAGACTGCTGCAAAGACCAGGTCACAAGTGGTTGCATGAGGCTATCAATATTCCCCTTTTTGGACACTCCACACCAACGCCATGCATGTCGATGATACCGCTTTCGACTAGTCCCACATCCGGCCAAAGCGGAAACTGTGTAACCACATTCAAGTCCTTGGCGACGGTATGGGCAACCCCGGCGACCTCAGATTACTGGGAACGGCAGTAATCGCTTACTGAGCGACGTGTTGCGTGCTCGAAAGATTACAGATCGTAGCATGCTAGCGCAGAGGGCGAGACGACGATCCTGCTAACCAACGTACTTGCAATGGGTAAATATAATCACAAACCTCCGCTACGGACCATATTCACTGCATGCAAAACTAGTTACCTCGCCTGGCAAGAGAAGGTCCGTTTGAAAGTGAAAGACTTTGTATTTGTTCAACAACCCAACGAGCTACCCCCCCAAAAATCAAAGTTCACAGCATAGGCTTTCAGTCTCTGTTCGACATGTTGTTGGCCCTTTTTCTCCTCCTCCTAGTTGGACTGGGGCTATATCGTCTATATCTGACACCAGCAGCCAAGTTTCCGGGTCCAAAGCTGGCAGCGCTCAGCTTCTGGTACGAGTTCTACTATGATGTCTGGCCGCACCAAGGACAATACACCTGGAAGATTCGAAAGTTGCATCAGCGATACGGTATGTGAATGAGCATTATCATCCAAAAAACCTGGCCTGAAGCTGATCACCAAATTCAGGCTCGTTTGTGCGCATAAATCCAGACGAGGTTCACTGCAATGACATTGATTTCTTCAATATCTTGTACGTCAGCTCCGCCACAAGGAAGACCAACAAGTGGATATGGGCTACAAGACAATCGTAAGAGTATATCATCTTGGGCACATGCCTTGTGCGTCCATACAGCCACCCGCCACTGGCTAACCCGTTCCAAAAGCCCATCTCGTGACTCGGCATTCAAGACGCTCGATCACGATCTGCACAAACTGCGGCGAAATCAGCTCAGCCCCTTCTTTTCCAAGGTTTCCATTCGGCGTCTCGAGCCTCTTATTGCCGCGAAGGTCAGCAGATTATGCGCTCGCCTCGAGGAGCAGTCTCTAAAGTCAACTCGAGAGGTTTTGACGCTGACGGACGCACTCGTGGCGCTTACCGCCGACATCGTCACCAAGCTCTGCTTTGGACAGGCGTATGATTTCCTGGAACTTGGAGAATTCGCCAGAGACTGGTACGCCGATAGAGTCACCATGAGCCACGCCGGCCACTTGCTTCGGCAATTTCCATGGCTCTTCTACCTGCCCGCGAGCTGGTTAGGTATCACAAGTACGGCCGGAGGGTCGCTCGCAGCCATGCAGAAAAAGATGACAGACTTAACACGAGAGATATCCCTTCTCGTCTCGGAGCACTCGATACTCGGCGACAAAGTAACCTCTCCTCAGGAAGACAGGCCCTTCCCCACTGTATTCCACGCGATTCTCGACGCCGACGTGCCGCTTTCGGAAAAGTCAACATCACGCTTAGTGGAGGAGGCACTGGCGCTGACGGGCGCAGGCACGTTGACCACCGCGAATGCGTTGAACTCTATCCTCTATTACGTCCTGAGCCACGATGAATGCCTACAGCGGCTGCGAGCTGAGCTCGCCGCGCATATCCTCGACTGCAATTCTACGCCCAACGTAGCGGAGCTGGAACAGCTTCCGTACTTGACCGCGGTCATCTATGAGGGTCTGCGCCTGAGCAAGAGTGTGCCGCACCGGTTTGCACGTGTCTCACGCGACGAGGACTTCGAGTACCAGGGCGCAAGTGGACGCCGCCTTGTGATCCCCCGCGGTGTACCGGTCGGCATGTCTTTTGTGGACATCTTGGAGGATGAACATATTTTCCCCGACCCACACGAGTTCCAGCCGGACCGGTGGCTCGCCGGGCCGTTGCTCGGTTACGAAGTGAGTGGTGCCAGAAAAGCTGATGAAAGTAGTGCAGGCGACGCCCTCCGCCGGCGTAGATGGGCTCTCATGACGGCGTTTGGCGGCGGATCACGAATGTGCCTGGGCTTGCACCTTGCCTGGGCTGAGGTGTATCTTGCTGTTGCCATGGTCCTGCATAGGCTTGGAGACCGGATGCAACTTTACGACGTGAATTTTGAGCGAGATATCAAAATTGTGCGGGATGGGTTTGATGCTATGCCAAGTGCACAGTCAAAGGGGTTGCGCATAATCATCCAGCCTGCTAGCGCGGCGTCATGTTGACTTGAAGCCTATGATATATTGTTATACATTGCTGAGACGCTAACGCCTCTCCTGACTTGCTTGCTGGGGTTCCTAATTCTGCGCTTCTCCCTATAACCTCGGGGACTCTTCCGTGATGTACATATGAAAAAAAGAAATGGCTCCTGAGACATTCAAGTGGAAAGCACTGTTTTCATGACCATTCTGTTCATTAGTGGTATACGAGCAGTATGCACTTCATGGTAGATTGTAGTGTCGTCGAATACCACGGGTACCTAACAAGTACATACTCTGCAGCGTCGCTCGAATGTTCGCTGCGGACATCTGGCAACCACTTTGGTGCACAAGCAGCAAGAGGACTAAAAATAGCGCCTGCAGGTAGCTTTGCGGGTCAGTGTGATGTTCACCGTAGTCGTACCCCGTACCTGTTGCTTGAGAAGGCACAGGCCCCAGGCCCGGTCTCGCAGCTTCGGGTTGCACAGCAGTAAGAGGGGTTTGGCCTTTGAACCTGGATGAAGTCTGACATCCCTAACTTGCTCCTATGCCATTTTCCCAAATCCCGCAGCGACATTCCATCTCATCAAGCATCAAGACACTAGTGACTTGCAAGACATAGCAAAGAAAGTATGTCGACAGCTCCACAGTCGGTCGATAGTGGCCAATACAACCAGATCGTGGACGTGTACTCGGCATTATATCCTGCCCACGGTGGAGCTCCAGCGGATTTTCCACTTGCAGCAATCGAGTCCCACCAGGTCTACCTGGCCGTCACCGACCCAGCTATCGACATCCGCGGCAAACGAGTGCTTGACCTTGCCTGTGGGAATGGTTACTATGCCAACAAGCTCCTCGACTGGGGTGCCTCAAGCGTCACAGGGATGGACATCTCCACCGGCATGCTAAAAGCTGCTAGACAACATGCTCAGAATCGGGGTATTGAGGAGTCCAGGCTGAAGTTTGTCCACGGCGATGCCACGAGCGAGGATCTGATGATCGAGGGCGCCCCATTCGATCTTGTTACCGGGTGCTGGCTCCTCAATTATGCCCCGGACGCGGGCACAATGACGAAGATGTGCAAGTTCATTGCACGGAACTTGCGCCCCGGTGGCTACTGGGTGGGCTTGACAACCACGCCGTTACTGTCCGCCGAAGACTACGAACTTGGCTTGCTGAATGAGGCAATGCAGCCTGAAGGGGCATGGGGCCGGTACGGTCAAGGTGGAAAGGTTCTGAAAGCAATGCCCCGCGGCGATGGCTATCTGATTCGATGTGAGCTTGGAACGGCAGCTCACAAGGTCAAGGCTGCCTTTGAATGCTATATGCTCAACCTCAGAGTCTCGGACCAAGCTTTCAAGGACTCTGATGCATTCGAATGTCCAGAATGGAGGGACTTTGTGGTCCCCAGACACCTTAAAGATGCACACGAGAAGGGCTATTGGAACGCCATCTCTCTGCGACCCACTTGCAGCGTGGTTACCGCACAGAAACATCTCTAGCTCCAGGTCGGAACTACCAAACTCCTATGTTGCTCGAAATGGAATGCTCTGCTTGCCATCTGGAACCTGGGGACTCATTTCCACCCTTATTCGCTTCACAGCAACCTGGCCTCCCAACATGGCTGTCGTCGCACCGGCCTGTACATGCCGTACTGAGCGTGCTCGCATATAGACAGCGGACTCTAGCCCGTGTTTCTGTATATGTAAGACGCTGGTCTTATGGAGATTCGCTGGCGGCCCCTACCACAGGGGATGGATGCTAGGTTTTCCTCTACCTGGAAGGGTTCACACTGACAGTATCACCTACTGGCACTGATGTCGGAAGGCAACGATGGTCAAGCACCATCCGAAGCTCAAGCCACAGAGATGTACAGTTCCTGATTATTACTAGAGAATCTGTTAAAGACCTTGGGATGTCTCCTCCATATCCTACCAACACGCCGGACACCAGAATGCACATTTATCCCTGCCTTTGCATGATGCTCGCCATGCCCTCCCTCGTATCGTCTGTGCTGCTATGCTGTGTCTAAACATTGGGAGAAAGAAGATCGTACTTTACACATCTCTCGACCTAAACAGGTTGTCAATAAAGTAGAGGTGATGAGGCCAAGTCGTGGCAGAACTTACATCTTCAAAGCTGATCTGAAGGAAACGCCTCGCTTCCAAGCCCGCCCACACCATGAGCATACTGAAATCACCCCCCTGTGCCATATCTTTACCTTGTTGGGCACTCAATTGACGCAGAATGGGCAAACTACTACTCAGAAGATCGGTATCGGGATCAAGAGTGCGGCCAATGCCTTCGAGAAGGAGGATACTGAGTACCACATTGACAAAGTCGCCCTCCAGCCGGACGTGGTGGCCGCGGACCATGCCCAGGACCTGTTGCAGAATGTCTCCGATCTTCAGGTTGCCCAAGGCCAAAGTTTGGCTCTTGACACTGAGCACCAGATGCTGCATTTTGAGAGCAAAAACTTCCTTGTCAATGACGGCTTCGGGCTGCCTGCAACGCTCACACATCAAGTGACCAGCCTTGTAGCCGTCGAACTCGGCAACAGCCCGGAAAAGATCGAGAAAGTTGCGGCGATTGGTATCATTGAGCTCGGTGACTAGTCCTGTGTCGATGAATATCAGCTGTGGTCGAAAGCCCTCCTGGTCGATCTTGGCCAGCTCTTGCTCCCAGGCTTCAGGATTGCGCTGATGCCGAAAGGGTCGAAGCCTCGCCAGTATTTGCTCAGTGACATCGTTTTGACCGGCGGGGTGTGCCTGCCCTTCCGTGTTGCGGTGGCGCAGGGACAGCCCAGGCAAATCAGGTCTCTCGGCCTCGTAGAAGCGCACCATGATATTGCCTGGGTGGAGATCGGCGTGAACAAAGTTGTCGAGAAGCAGCATGCGAAGGAAGGCGTCGAGACCCTCCGACGCGATGTCCTTTTGGAAGACACCACCCCCATTCTCAATAAAGTCGGCCAGTGGTATGCCTTGAGCAAATTCCTCCACCAAGACGTTTCTGGTGGTAAACTCGGTATAAGGAAACGGGAACCATGCGGTGGGTCGATTCCTGAAATTCGTACGGAAGATGGCGAGATTGGCTGCTTCAATGCGCATGTCAAGCTGTAGTTTCATCATCTCGCCGAACTGGGTTACCTCGTCGGGCAGCGACAACCACTCGATGGTCGGTATGGCGTTGAGAATGGATGCAAAGAAGCCCATGATGCGCAAGTCCCGGCGAACGGTGCGCTCAACACCGGGATGTAGAACCTTAACTGCCACATAGGAAGACGGTACACGCTTGGGAGTACTTTTCAAGACGGTGCCAACGTTCTTGGTGACTTTCGTGACGTTCTGACGGAGAAGGCCTTGGGGCCCATGGTCGACGAGATCTTTATCTGCTGGTGCGGCCAAGTCGGGCTTCAGCTTGGCCTTGTACACTTGGGCAATAGCGCCCACACCCAGAGGTGATTCGTCGAATTCATCGAAGATGTCGTCAAACTCTCGACCGCCAAAAGCAGCCTGAACAATGCGACGAGTGGCGCGCATGGAATGAGCAGGGGCATCAGCATGCAATTTCGACATGATTTCGCACATCTCGTTTGGGAAGATGTCAGACCGCGAGGCAGCCCACTGACCCAGCTGCACATGGTGGACATCAGTGGCCATAATCGTGACTGCAGCCTGGCCATGCTATGTATAGCCAGGCTGCCCGGAATATGCTCACCTTGATAAATGCCGGACCGGCCCATTCCATGCCCTTGACGAGGAAGTTGTACCACCACAAAGCGCCCGTCCTCTCGTTGTCACGATCCTTATGTCGCTTGCCCACCCATATGATCGGAACGGCAACAAGAACAGGGACGAAGATAGCAGCAAGATGTAGAAAGCGGAAGCCAGTGCAGAGCGGCTCCCAAAGGTAGAGGTCGACATATAGAACAATGTTGTGGTACAGACGCGAGACGCCTCGGTCGTTGTCGTCGACCTTTTTGGCAATCTCAGCGCGAGAGGCCTGAAGCATGCGCTTTTCGCCCGTTTGGCTCGAGTCGGCGTTTTCTTCTTCCGACAACTCCACGAAGGCTGCAGTCCCAAGAGCAGCTCCATTGACCGCAGCCAGCAGCGGCACGGGTTTGGCGTACTGCTGTGATCCGCCCCAGTGCCACCGCGACCGTCTGTGTCTCTGTCCCTTTTGCCATTGCTGTTGTCTTTGCCATTGCCTTTGCCACTGACGATATCCCTGCCGATCCGAAGACTCGATTATCCGCCGTGCCGAAAGGAGGGTATTTGTTCGCCGAAGGGAGAAAGTCGGAGTCAAGGGTTGCGCGACTGGGGCGCAGCATGGTCGGAGACTGGAGGACTGCCCTCGAAAGGGGGCGAGGAGTAGCCTCATACTTCAGGGAGTGACTGATACTGTTTGCTGCCACATACTTGATGTGCCCCCAAGTGTTTTTGCAGACGGGCTGAGCGGGAGAACGGCTGGGCGCAAAAGGTGCTTCAGAGATGCGTATCCCAATCAGTGACGTAGGTATGCAGTGAAGTCCCCTGCACTTTGTATAATACTGTACCTAGGTAGGTACTTAGGTACCTGCACTGAATCCATGAGTACCTAGGGATGGCGCATGTGCGGCTAAGCCTCGGCTTGACATCCCTGAACGTGTACATTGGATACCTAGCTAGAAACTTCACTTTTACGAGCACCTATTTGACCTCCAAATATAATGAATAAGTCTGCATTTTGACGAATAGTCAGATAGTTCTAACACTACAAATCTGCAAATGCTCAAGTATATCAGGGACTATGGGCTATATGGTCAACTATAGTATGATACTGTAAAGGTTCTCTTCAATTGGTAACAGGAGGTATATTTTCTGGATTGTGAGCATAGCCCTACTTGGTATCCATGACTGCTATTCCCAAGTTTGATGGTTCAGATGGCCCTGTCCTCCTTTGCCTTGTTCTCTCTATAGCGTTTGGCTTTGGCTGCCTCTCTTCTCCTCTTCCTCCATGACCGGTCAAGATTGCCTCTGTTCTTCCAGAACCACTTCTGAAAGTCGGTGTTGGGATCTACAGCATCCTCATCAGCATCCCCACCACCACTCCCCAGCTCTCCCTTCCTACTCTCAATGTCTACCTCAACATCCTCTTGTTCATCTTCCTGCACATCTTCTAGATCATCCTCTCCATCATGAGACCACAACCTTGAGAATCTGCTTGGGTGTGCAGTATCAGGCGTAGGGGCTGCACTTCTTGTATTCCTCCACTCAAAGTCTTGTTTCGAGTATGGCGTCATAGGCAGTTGGGACCCTTGAAAATGGTCGTGGTTTTCTTCCTCATTCCCAATGAGTAATATACCCTGGCCCTCCTGCTCATCCTCCAGGTCATCATCAGGAACACCGCCAAAAGTGAAAGGCTTTGGGTCGGCAGGGGTCTGGGTGCCTGTAGTCTCGCCTTTCTTGCCTGGCTGTTGCCGCTTGTACAAAGCTTCAAGTGGATGGACCTTGGAGACAGCCGGGGTAGGAGTAGCTGGGGGGATCTGAATGGTGAGGCTCTGCATTGAGCCCGAGGACCTGGGCCTTGCTGATTCAGGCTCTACAGCAGAGCTAGCGAATGCAGTTGCAGACAGAGCTGTAGATGGTTCGATGTCTGCCTTGCTCTTGAACTCTTGTGCAACAGGTGAAGCAAGTGATGACTCCGCATCAGAGTCATCATCTTCAGAGGAACTTCCACTGCTGCTTGTGGTGTCACCATCATCACCACCATCGTTCGTCCGTATTGCCTTTTGGCGAACAGCCATCGTGGCCACTTGCAGCTTGGGCACAGTGGTGGGTCTTGTGCTTTTGACTTCCTCCAGGACAGTCCCATCCTTGTCAACCCAGCCCTTGCCCTCCACAAACATTGCACCTTCTCTTCCTGTGGCAGGTGTGGGTTGGGTAGTTTTGAGGAAAGTGGCAAACTTTGTGTTGTTCTCAAACTCATGTACCACCACATCTCTATTCTTGCTCTTTTTGGACTTTTTCCTTTCTCCTCCAGTGCTGCTGTCGATCTTGTTGGGGGGTAGGCGGGTCTTGACAAGAGCCTCAGGGGCATCAATGTACTGGGACTCTGGTTCTTGGTGGCGCCTTTTCTTTTGTTTCTTTGCATCATCCTTCGTCTTGGGCTTGCCTTGCTTTCTGTCCTCTTCCTTTGCCTTTTTCTTCTTGGCCTGGGCCTCGTCGGATGTGACGGTCCATCCTCGTTTGACCTTGCGACCATCGTCCAGTTCAACACCAGAGATTTTCAGATGGTCGCGCTTCCTCTTTTTGTCGGATTTCGACTTTTTGATTTCAGGAGCACCGTCGCCGGCCACAACGGCGTCTGGTGAGGGAGAGGGCATATTTTCGCGTCGCGCAGGCTCGATGTTGATCTTGACGCCTCTGAGAGTGGCGCCGTTGAGTTTGGCCTTGATCTTGGCGGCGTCGGCGGTGGGCAGGTCGATGAAGCCGTAAAGTTTGTTTGGGAAAGTTTGCAGGCGGTGGTATGAGATGCGGCGGGCGTTTGGGAGGATTGCTGGTGGCACAATAACGTTGAGGAGTTGGGGATCGAAAGGGGTGATGTGCAGGCGAGAGTAGCCCGCATCAACGGCCTCCTTCATTTATGGCCGGATGCGTAAGCTGAAGCTGATTTGGTGGTGATGGTAAGTGGTGTACTGCGTAGGTGTGGTGGAGGAATGGGCCGCCAGGATAAAATTAGTTCAGCGCTGCGAATGACTTGAGGGCCCCCCCTGGTCGTTGATAAGGATCTGATAGAATATCGCAGGGGCTATCCCAGTCTACGATCGTCACTCTCTCGAACAGGCAAGCTGGCACCCACTGTTGTAACTCTATCCGTACATTGAACCTATACTACGGAGTAAGATTACTGTATTTGTCTCCTACAACCATCAAGCTTCAAAGACCACCCGTGGCGCACTGCAAAGGGCCTGTGGCACGCTCATTCAAAAAAGGCCGGTGTGTACATCGGCATAGACAGTGAAATACCATATGTGACTGTTGACTAGGCGGCCTTCTGCAAAAGTGCGGAAATGCTCAGAGGCTTCCTTTCTTGTGGCCCATACACAGACACACAGCACTATGAGTCTTTCTCAATCTTCCTCCCGCAACAGTGTCCACATGCTCTGTTTCTATCTGCTGTAATGCTTTCTGCTGGTAGCTAATCATCATTTACCCCAGCAAACATCAAACAAGAGCCATGTGTCGTCAACTGAAACCAAGTCTTCGATAACATGAGGCTAGGATAGGTTGTGTCTGTCTCTGGAAACAATGTCAGGAGCATCTACTTGGAACCAATTTGCTCTACCTTCCCAGATACCTAGGTACCATGTAGGGATGCATTCTGCCCTTTCAAAGTGCCCAAAGCAATTTGATGGTCCTGTTGTTGGGCAGTGCATGAATCTAAACTTTCATCCACTTTACTGGAAAGACACTGAACTGTTGTTCATGCTGCTCATGATTACATGAAGGGTGATAATGGCTGCTTCACTGTACACTGCTGAATTGGTCAGGCCAGAAGATCAAGATCAAGCTCAGAAACTCAGCTCACCCAAGCCCAGTGAGTCGCGCCTGCCAAATGGGCTCTCAAGGGGACACTGAAAGACCGTCATGCAGAAAACGGACGACAACCTATCCTCAACTTGACTCTCTGTTTTCTATTCTTCTCTTTCGGCCTCTATATCCACCTGCTATATCTTACTTCTCCAAACTCAAGTGTATTTCCTAAGACACCTAGACACACCTTCCTGGATCGCATGAATATTCTCATGCTGTGAGGAGGGTTTCCTAATCATCCCATGGCAGAGCCACCTGGTACTATTGCAATTTCCTTGCGCTCAAGCGACCTTTTGAGACTGCTGACATGAGATCTTTACCAGACACAAGTCACGTCAGTCTTCACTCAGCTCAAGAGGCTCCTAATAATGCCATTGTCACGGAGCTGGGTGTGTTGAACCTGGATGATTTGGAAGAGATACTCGCCCGGGTCCACGACCGTCTCCGGGAGACGACGCAGGCAGACCTCAGCCGGAACGAATCAGACTCTCTGCTAAGTGGCCGGGCTGTCTACACGATCAATGGGAACAGCCTACGCGAGCTGGTGTTGTACATCACCAACGCAGCCATCCATCGGCACACGGCGGCCGAAAACTCATTTGCCTCTGCCGCAGAGCACAAGCCCTGGGAACAAGGTCCTCGAATACCCAAGACCATGCACTCCGTTGCGCCCACGGCGGTCAGCCCAGCCACGACCATCAGCGTCCCACAGGCATCCTTCACAGCTTTTGTCGGGACTACTGATGAGGCATCTCGGAAGACGCGCCGAGGCTCGACTACTGCAACGATCCTATCGCGGGACAGTATTACCGAAATCACCTGGATGGTTGGCCAGGGCCGACTAGAAGCAGCTGGTGACCCCAGGCACTCGCCGGTAGCGACTGATGTTTCCCGACTGTGCCCGGACTGCAGCTGGAACGACAGCAGACGCGGGCTTCAGGACGGACAGCTGGGACGAGACTGTGAGACTGGTGCTGGACCTGCCATCACACCTGAAATGCCCACTGTTCTTCTCGACACGGCGGAAACACAGCAGCGAAGCTCCATGGTAGTGACGACAAGCGCAGATGAGATGGACCAACAGGCTGAACAAGAGGCCGAAAATGCCGAGCGGCGTTTGTCGACGCTGGCCAAGTTTCGAAAGAAGAGCGTCCAGCTGGGACAAGCCCTTGGGTCCTTCATGAACGGGGAGTATCGCAACATAGACCACAGGCCCAGGCGCGAATCCACCGTCGTCCGACTGCAAACCGCACTGGACCGCATTGAACCCGCTCGACCCAAGCAGGACGCTGCCATCTTTGGGGCCCTGACGGGCGCGCAGCCAGTAGGACCTGTCGACCACTTCAATGCTCGGAGGCCAGGCCCACCCATCAATACATGCTCGGAGGATGGACGCTGGCACACTTGCGTGCAGCATGAGGCCAACGGATGCGTTCAATTCTCCGAGTAGAGTCTAGCTGTGTGCTAATGAATGAGCGCGGATCAAAGAAAGTCTGGAGCTCGCAGGACTGGAGTTTTATCTTGGAAGTCACGAACTAGTCCGTACTCGGGTGTAGTGTCCTGTCAGAGCGCGGAGCCCGAAGTCAAAAATACAGCTGCCGATATGGATACAATAACGTATGACTAAAGAGTGCCAACTATAGCACCCATGGGTCAGTTATAGGAATTGCATGCTAACAGTTAGGCATGCTGGCATGCTGATACGCAAGCCTATTTATGCCTCGGGAGAGTTTGAGAGCCTTGTGTGACACACCAAGATTACGGTTTTCTTTTCGGAATTCTTCTGGCTTCGAAGTAAAGAACATCTCGGTTTACTGCGTGCTCCATACGGTACAGTGATGACGAAGATGAAGTACTCACTACGTATCCTGACTGTCTATACTCCGCCCTGAACAGTGACATGAAGCATCCAATGATCAGTGGTATTGCGCATCTCGTCCAAAGTTTGAAAGCGTTACTACTGTCTGTAGTAGCAATGGTTGAAACAAGGACTGCCTAGCTCGGATTCCCTTTAAAACCAGCATATGTATCTGTTCACTGCCAGCGTACTCCAGTAGGCGACAACTTGCCCTGGTTGCGTTTCGTCTCATCAAGTACAAGCATAGAAGACCGGACCTTGCTTACCCAAGATCCTGTCGCAGTACTGAGCGTGTACAGCCGCTGCGTCATGGCCTCTTTCGGAGTCTATGGATGAAGCACTGTCCGATATACGTGCTGCCCATGTGCTTCGGCATGTGATTTATAAACGCGAGTGCCCCTGCCACTTCTGTCATCCGTTTGTACCGCTCGCTGTCCGGACGCCTGCGACTCTCGATTTTCAAGACAAACTAGACATGGTCAACACTGGAAAGCCGTCGGCAGCATGTGGCGTTTGTCGCGCGAGGCGCATCAAATGCGACGAGACTAAGCCGGCTTGTCTAAAGTGCATACGATCCGGGAGGACATGCTCGGGTTATTCCAACGGGTTTAGGCTCCGGGACCAAACACAAAAGACCATTCTTAAAGCAAGACTCGGCAAATCAACAAGAGCAAAGCACAAGCCCATTTCTCGGGACCGGCAGGAAGACACCCAGACCATCGACACCCCGTCGAGCCACACGCAGGTCGGAGAGAGCCCCAAGACGCATCGTTCTTCGAGGCCGCGCAGCTCCTCGTTTCCTGGGCATGGAGGTTCTTGGACTGGCGGCCCTGTTGCAGCAGCAAAAGAAAGCCATCAAAAGAGCGCGTCAGGTGGTCCTGAGGTTTCGCAGCAGATGCTGCGCTGGTTGTTCCAGTGGCAGATGGCTGAAAACGAGACGGTCGATCCCCAGCTTTGGCAAACCATCCACACGCCACTCGTGGAGCAGGCCCGCTGCTACTTTCTGTCTAGTCAGTCTAACGAGACCCGATGCCTTCCTTTCCTGTCTCTACAACCTTGTCCTTCTGGGCCACCCGTGAAGGCCCTCAGCGGCGACAGGACTGACCCGAGATGCTAGGCTATGTCATCTACAGCCCTAGAAGCCCGTCGGAGGGCATGTTCACGTTCATTCCGTCCTTGTTGTCGGCCGACCATCCAGGCACTGAACACTTTGAAGATTTATTCTCCGCCGTTGCCATTGCCGCCTTTGCCACGAGACCGAATGCCGGGCAGGCTGCCCTGGCCGCCACGACTTACTACTCGAGGGGGGTGACGAGACTGAGAAAAGCTCTCGAGGACAAAACACACGCCAAATCTGACACTGCTCTTGCTTCCACCATCTTATTGGCATTTTACGAGGTGAGTCGGCCCCGCTGGGCAGAGTGTCGTGTTCCTAGCGATCCTGACCCTGCTGCGCGTAGGGCCTAGTGGATGAGGGTGTTGGTATCGTTTCGTATAACCCCCATTTCAAGGGCGCCATTACACTTCTACGGATGAGAGATCAGGACCAATTCTCTACCTTGCATGGCACTGAAATGTTTGACTTTGTCATGCAGATTCTGGTAAGTGGCCTGATCATCCTGTCCGAGTCTATTTCCCGCTATGCAGAATAACAGAATCGAGGCCAGACACGCACCTGACCGTTTGCCTTTGATGATCCAGATGCGTCAATATGAGCTCAGCCTCACCTGTTCCGAGGACGACGTATGCCGCTGGTCGCACCAGGCAGGCATGCGACCAAAGGAAGAACGCCCACACTTGACGGCCATGTATGTAGGTAACTTGCGACTCCAAGCGGCGCGCCTCTGCGAGAAGGTCGAGCGCGACGCTGCCACAGTGCAAGAGGCCTTGCAGATTCTCAGGTCCGCGCAGAAGTTCGAGAAGTTGGTGTCGCAACGAATCAAGGCCGAGAGCATAGAGCATCCCAGCGAGACAGCCCCGATGCCCGCTTCTGCTCCGGACAACTCACGCAACCCCGTTCCTCGGCACTCGGACTGGTGGACAACGACCCGCTCGCTCAACAAGCATGCGTTCCGGCTGTTGATCTGCCACATCATCGCGGACGTGTGCGCCTGGCTCAACTGGCCTGGCACCCAAAGCAGCAACATCGAAGAGGCGGCCAAAGAAGCGGCTGCGACTGCCAAGCCCGACATCGAGAGCATCATATCGATCATTCCGTATTTGTGCACCTGGACGGAGGGGAGGAGGAGGGGTGCATCCTCACCTTGCGGGCAAAACGATGCTCAATCGACACAAGGTATCACCCACTTTCTGGTCATCTGGCCGTTGTACCTTGCCGGTGACAGTCGCTTTGCCACCGCGGCCCAAAAAGATTATATCCAGCTGAAACTCAAGTTGATGGCCGAAAACCTGGGCGTCAGGCACGCTTCGGCTGTATCCAAAGTGCGTACATGTTTCTGGTGGTAGCGAAAATGCGCCTCATGGTGTGATGAAAGCTGTGCTTGTTGCTGACCGATTACCATTTAGTACTTGGAAATGCGAGCTGCGGCAGGTGGAAGCCCCTGCAGCGTGCCGTAGAAACTTTAGAAGGCATGAGGATGTGAGAATGGCCTAGGAATTCACTCCGCTTTTTTGGGGGTTTCACGGCCAGAGAGTAGGTAGGGGTGGCTTCACCCGAAAAATACACGATAGATCGCAAGACAGCGGATCGCTCTGTGGTGCTCTCCTACGGAAGGGAACACGATGTCGCCATATCGTTTCAGGAGTTTGCAACACTTGAGCGAAAGCGAGTGTAGTGAGAAAGGAGGTCACAGGGTGGAGCATCGTCTACCTCGCCAAGATCCAGGGGCCAGTTGAGCCAGAGACGCCTACGGAAGAAGGGGGGGTGGTGCCACATATCAGGGTTAGTTTTAAACATACTGTTTGAAATCGCGAGAACACCGCCACTCGAGTAATTGCCTCGAAGAGGAAATGGAGGTGCACGAGAATGTCCTAGCTCGTTGGTTTGTGTGAGGTCTGAAGCGCGCCCTGTTTGCTGTAAATAAAATAACCCCAGAATAACCGCCATTTTGCGGTTTGATCTACCCGTTAAGGATCTCCGAGGTGGTTTAGTGGTATGAAACCCAATGCGTTACAAGCCCGGGCAGCACACACATGTTTTGTGGTTGGTATATTCATAAATCGTCTTCGACATAACGAACGATGTTTGGATCTTCTGATTTACATGTAATCTTCACCTTGGCTCTCTCTTCACCTTGCCTGCTTGTCTTTCTTCCACTTACTTCATCAAGACTTTAAAAAAAAAAAAACGTTGATCGTCCTTGTTATTCAAACTCGCCGGACCGACTTCATAATACATACTGCTTTCATTCACGGCCCCATTCCTGTTCAATCTCCACGACCGTCTTCATCATGCATTCGACAGCCTCTTTCGCTCTGGCACTCGCCAGCTTGTCCTTCACTCGGGCTTGTTAGTCGGCCCATGCCTCACCCCAGACCTTGGATGCACGTGAGACTGACAGCATCCTCATAGCACCCCTCAACCTGGCACCCCGCCAGAACGCCTGCTTTGTCGTCGGCGACACCGCCCTTCCCGCCGAGGTATCCGACACCGTCACAGCAATTCAGGATGCCATCACTTGTGGGACCGCCACGACCATCGACACCGTGCCAGATGTCACCTCGGGCGACGTCTCCTTTAGCGACATCGACTTCTCACAATCCAGCGCGACACCACTGCAATTCGCACTAGACACGTTCGCAACGGCGGACCCGCTGGCAGACTCAGACTTGCAAACATTCCAGGACCAATTGAACGTTTATCTGGCGACAGAGGCTGGGTTGCGGAGCGTGGACGGCAGCTTGGCGATCAAGGTGCCCAAATTCTTCTTGGAGATGCAAGTTAGTAGGATTCAGACGGCTCAAGGGAACCCACCGACGGAAGCGGGGCTGCAGGTTGATCATTTGGTGGACAAGGTGACGAAAAACGCGGCGGGCGAGAGCCAGGATCTTTTGGACCAGGTTACGGCGCTTGCAAGTGTCCTCGAATAGAGGCTAAGAAGGCGCGGGATAGGTCTGGTAACCTGCAAGCGTCGGAATGGGAGCGATGCCCCAGGAATGCGGTCTGCAAATGTGTAATATTCTGTACAGCAGGAGTGGAGTAATCTTTGGACACGAGGGATGAGCCATCCCAGAGGCTATGGTGAGGAGACGACGCGCCATCCGTTCAAATATTTCGGACCAAACGCCAGCTGATTCCCAATCTCATATAAACATACCGATGTAAGCCAAAAGCAGAGTGCTGCTGAAGTACTCCTGCCGATAGCGGAGTCAACGATGTCAGAAATACCGCAGTCATGACCATGCGGATCACTACCGCTTGAGACGCTGCTCCGCCTCCCGGGCTTCAGCGCCAGTCGCACGCCACCAAATGTCACCACCCCATCTTATCAAGCGCTCAGTAGCACCAGAGGGGGTCAAAGCAGGCCGCACATCGAGGTAGAAGACAGGCTCGCCAGTGGGCTCCTCAGGCCCTTCGTAGTAGTCGATGATATAACGAACTTCCTTCCGTGTGCCGTCCACATTTCGTGCGACATACCAATCGTGGCGGTCGAATGGAGGCTCAGTGCTATTGGAGTACATAATTCTATCAGCAATGACACATCGAAAATGGACTGCTCGGGGGACCTACGCGAACTTTGCGGGATATAACCAGCCCATGACCTGAAGCATGGCAGCCTTTGGGGTCATGTCCTGCGGCCGACCTTGGAAGCGCACCAGAGCAGGAGTGACAGGCGGAGTGCGATTCTTCATGTCGAGCAGACGCTGTGTTTCGTGAGCATTTGCTTCGCCACGCTTGCTGATTTCCCACGCCCGCGAAAGCCCACCAGCGAAGCGCCTCTCCCACTCGACAATCTCAGCCCATGCGCCCTCGTTCAAAAAATTGTGGACGGATACCATGCTCTCTACTGCGGTGATATCAGTGTCGGTGTGGCCCTTCCGTAGCAAGGCATTATACATCTGCTGAGGAGAGGGGTACTCCCAGTTTCCATCGCCAGACCCTTTAGGAATAGAGCTCGGGTCGCGTTCGAGGGGTAAAATGTGTGTCTGGTTCTCGACAGGCTTGTTTGAAATCTCGCGGAACATGTAGTTGAGTGGGTTGAGTTTGGACAGGATGCCTGGGGAGGAGGCATCTTCGGTGAGCGCGGGAGTCCTCTGGTCGTGTGGAACGGGACATGAAGAGGGCGCGGCCGCCGCCGCGGCAGCTGTAGGACGGGAAGGCGGGGAAGCAGCCTTTAAGGCATCGAGAGTGCCATTGTGCATGGGGCAACTCGGCTGTAGCAGCGTCAGTGGCCGAAGTTCGGCGATCAAGACGTGTGCAGACATACGGGAGGAACGGCATCTGTAGGTTTCTGGTGAGATACGGGGCACGAGGCGGGAGGCGCGGCGGTCGGTGAAGGGGGGGCGATGGCTTGCGGTTGAGGCCCGTCGCTCCAGAACCAGCCCATGGTTGTGGCAAGTTGGTGTGTGTGCTGGATGCTCGAGTGTATCGCGGTAAATGATGTGCTATGCTGTAGCTGTAGGCGAGGCGACGGCAAGCGAGGGTAGGTTCGAGGTCAAGGTGCGTATGAAGTGGTGATCATTATCGAGACCGCAGGTTTCGCTGCGTAAAACATTGCAGTTGGATGGAGGCGAAGATCGTCATCCCGCTATCGTTGCAGGGGGCACCCAAGACGGAACAAGGGTCGACTTTTTAGTGGATACTCTTCTCATACCCTGATCCTTGATCCTTGTACGGACCTCCTGTCAGTCAACTTCCTACCCAAACTGTGTTCACTTTGATATTTTGTAAAACTACTTTTTGGTATCATCGATATTTCGAAACTTTGTATATTTCTCAGTCTATATTCTTCGTCTTCGTCAGGCCAGCGGGGGGTGAAGATGTCGCCTTGGGTCAACACGAGTCACAGACACAAGCAGATGCCATCTGCAAATGGCCATACGGTCGCCAGTGGCCCTCAACTCGTGAAAGGGTCTGTATGAGTCTCGAGTAACGAGCAGTGCTCGTTTCTTCTGGTTTCTTTGTCATTATCAAGATTCTAATGGGTCGATTCACAGGCCAGCAAACAGTGACACACGTACATTGCTTGCTGTATGAGCAATCCCTGGTTAGCGCTGGCTGGGGGTTAGAAAACCACATGACTTCGGCATCCGTGAGAAATACAAGGTGAAATCTATCATTCCCTGAATAGAGCCCTATTGGATCATCTCGCAGCACATCTTGAGCTCCTGATCCGACCTATGCTTTTTCTGTCTTGGAGAACATAATCTGGTGGGCAGACAAACAACGGTTGCCAGCGAAATAGTCGTACCATATGCAACAATAGCTTACGGGTCCAACCACGGGAGACTTTGCTTGTTTGCACGCGATAGCCGTAGGTGATGAAGAGGCGCATATTTCAGAGCCGACCTGGGCTAGAAACTCCAACAAGTCTCATATAAGCTCAAACTCACCACCTCGAGGCACGGGACGCGTCAAGTATTTCCATTACGACTTAGATGCTATTCTTGATCGAGCTTGCAATAGATGTGTCGCATATTCTATAAAGCCCAATATCCAGACTTTGATCACGCATTGACATCATTTGTCGTTGTCATGCGCTGTTCAAAGCCATGACCCATTCCCAAAATCGACATATCTCTAAAGGCTGCCCACGTGGGCCAGGCTGTAAATCTAGTAAAGACCAACAGCAGAACATTTCTTTTTACTCAATTTTGCCTTAAAATTGCAGTGATTTCGGACTAGATGCATATTTGACACAACAACTAGGAAATAAATAGGATTGTGACACTACACTCGAGTGTGGAAGCTATATACATTGAAAGACAGACCGAGGTGCCAAAGCATCCTTCAATTCACACATAACCTAGTCTATAGCGCAGGGGCGTGCTGGGGTACGCACTGAAAAACGGTGAGATATTAGTGTTGTCCTTTGACAAAAGCTCCGCATTTTTCTGAGTAGCTGGACTTACGTAGGAGACCCTGAGGAAGCTGGGGTTCACTGTGGTCGCCGCAGAAGACGACACACTCTGCTGGAGCGCGGCGTACGCGATCTCAGAGGCTGGCGTAATCAACTGGTCCTTGTTGGTAAACCAAGCGACCTGAGCAATTGTCTCAGTCGTAGTGGCACCAGCCTGGGCGGGCTTATATGTGGCCACGCCAAAGTTGCCATCGGCGTCTGCTGCCTCCAAGATCTTCACCTCAATCATAGCGGGCGGGTATGGCGAACCGAGTCCGCTGCTGCCCGCGGGCTTGAGGACGAGGTCTCCGGTAAAGCCACCTGCGGGAACTTGGAAGTCGACAATCCCGGCATCGACAGAAACGCCCGTGGCGGCGATCTGACCCTGAAGAACCGCCTCAGATGCCGTGACATTGGAGCATCCTGTCTCCCGCGTTAGTCAAAAGTGCTGAACCAATCCGAGGTGCTCCTAGGCGTTTTTTTCGCTGAGAAAACGACTTACGTGACCAATCAGCCCGCACAGTCCACTCGCTCAGACTGACAGTCGGCCCTCCAGAGCCGGGTCGCGGGGCCGCTGCCACGCAAGTGATGAAGGCGGTTAGAAGGACGGAGGCGTGCATCTTTTCAAGCAATTGTAATGATATAAACTTGGTTTATTGCGGATGAGCAAGAAGGAATGAAAGAGAGGCCACCTTCATGGCTATATATGAATTCCGAGGCAGATCCACATGAGAATACGCTTTAGATTAAAGTTGGTGAAAGATCCTTGGAAGTGGGTCCGGACTCCTGAGTAAAGCGGACTCCTGAGTAAAGTACAGCCTTGTGGGCCAAAACTCGTATTGGTCCTATATATAGCCTTATACAGTCAACATACGCCCATTCTGCCCTGTCTGCTGTACACCGTAAGTGACCCTGGAAGAATTTCAGAAGCCGCTATACGTATGTTGCATGCCCGATGACGAACCGCGTCGAGACAAGTCGAGATGGGTACTTCTGGGTAAGAAGTTGTGTTTGATATCTGTCACTGCCATTGATACAACAGTACAACAGATTGGGTCAGTTATCGCAAATACGAACTTTGCGCTGTCTCGCGAGCATGATCTACACTCCAGGCCAGGTATGGCGAGATCAAGATTTCAGCTCGGCGGCCTGGCCGAGAACAAAACTCAACTAGGACCCACGTGCAGGACGCATGTCGCTTATCCGTTGCCAGCACGCAGTACGATGGTAATAGACAATTCGGAGTTTCGGACGCCGACAAGACAAACAGTTCCACGTATTGCACTTCACCGGTATCCCATCTATTACCTAAGTAGGGCCGGCGACGGCTGGAAGAAGTGTTAGGTAGGTGGACCACCTTTACGAGCTGGGCAAATCCATCACTCGACTTTGGCCTGAAAGTGTTGAACAGCTTGGAAGACATCAAATCATTGGCTTCCAACCCTTGGTGATCAGGTGCATTTTCTCAGCCTTCAAAGTAAGTTTTGGGCTGCGTTGGTATTTGAAAAGCAGCTCAGCAATATTCCCAACACCCCACCGCGCAAGGTTCACCCAACTAATAGTTATAAGAGAGGTGCATGATTGGGCAGGCCATCCATAATCTAGCGCTAGCTGTACAGGTGTATTCTGATGAAATACACACGTGTGTATGGGGGGGGGGGGGGGACGGGGCCCCATTGGGGGGGTGTTTCCGATTTTGTTCCCCCCACCCGGTTTGGAAAAAACAACCCGTTTTGGAAAAGC